>VUQG01002540.1:0-11458 GCA_015106755.1 Etia nguti
TTTAGGACCCAGATTACTCCGCGAGGCTCCTGACTACGGTAGCCGTAATGCTCCAACAATCCATCAAGCAGTGCGGCTTCGTAGCTTCGTAGCTTACCAAAGTTGTACTAAAACATTTTTGACAGATTTTTGAGCGCCGTGTACCACATAAAATCGGTTCGAGGTCAGTAAGCACAACCAGAATTCATACATAAGGCGCACCAGATTATATGTCGATTTTTGAGAAAATTAAAGGATTTTAAGTGCGCCTTATAGTGCGGAAAATACGGTATATAGTTTTCAGCATTGATGGTACCTTTCCAGAAGTGCAAACTGCCAATTCCAGCAGGCACTGATGCACCCCCATTTCACCAGAGATGCAGGCTTCTGAACCGATCACTGATAACTAGCCAGATGGTCCCTCTCCTCATTAGTCCAGAGGATGCAGTGTCCATATTGAACAAGCATTTCAAATTTTGCTTCATCTGATCACAAAACAGTTTTCCATTTTGCCTCAGTTCATTTTAAATGAGCTTTTGCTTAGGTGAAGATTACCTTTGGCCCATCTTCTCTTTCTTCAGATGAAAGTCTGCCTCTCTAGATCTTACTCACCTGTTTAAAATTAACCTAATTAGCTGCAAAATGTTCCTCTGGCTGGTTTACCCCATCAGCCTGGTGGTGTTGTCATCCTGACAGATGAGCGGGTGGGTGGTGTGGACACCCAACTTCCTCAACATGATAACTAGAGATTGAATCTCTGTGACACAGGCCAGGGTTTCTGAAAATTGTGTGAATGCAGTAACTCAAGAAGGAAATCGCCTCTAGCCTTATGAGCTTGCGGTACTGCAAAATGAGAATTGTTTTTCATGAAGGGGTAAAATGTGTCAACATTTGATATGTTTTCTATGTTCTATTGTGAAAGAAATATTGGTTTGAGATTTGCAAGTCATTACATTCTGTTTGTATTTACATTTTACTCAGCACTCCAGCATTTTTTAAATTATTGTTGTAAATGTATTCCCTGGAAATTCTTTTCAAACCTCAGAGTCTGAGTAACTTTGGTCATTTTCAATACAGAAACATATTGTATGTACGGAGCACTTTTTTTGTGGTCAACAGGCTCCAGAAAGATTTTTTGATGGGATGTGGATCAGTTTGCTTTTGTGACTTGTGCCAAAACAATCCACATGACATGTGTTTCCACATCTAAGCCCCAGTGCTGTGGTCCTGCTTACTGTCAGAGCTGACAACAGCCCCCTGTGAAGCCTGTCTTTCTGCCTGCCAATATGTGTGTTCTAACTCTGAGCATGTTGGTCTTTTCAAGTTAAAAAGGCCTTCATCAAAGTTCAGATGCTTTTTTTTTCCATTAATGTTGGATTGATTTGGATTTGCATTATTCTTACACAGCAGGGCTCAGACGTATGGGTACTTTTTTTGTCATGGGGCTCAAAATGAAAATTGTCATTTTCAGTCATCATTTTGGATTTAAACATGGTTACTGTCATTTTTTTGGTACGTATTCAAGTGATGTGCACTGTACTATAAATTCTTGTGAAATTGTGTGTGTCAGAAAAGGCATCGCTCCAGTGATTCCACGGCATCAGGTCGGGACCGGAGCTACAGCACAGACTCGGCTGACATGCTACCCAGCCGACTGAAGGAAGAAGCCTGGCTGCTTGAAATTTCTAGCACCTTCCTTCAGCAGTATGTCCAATACCTGCAGAGTATGGGGTTCATTTTGGTGCAGGTCCGGCCTCAGTCTCCAGCTCGCAGGTGTGTTTGCAACAAATGTTTAAATGTTTAAACCTGAATATATGTGACTGTGTGCTTTTCAACTGTTGTTTCCTACCTTCTAATGTACCCTCAACAACCCTTTCAGCACCTATTTATCACCCTCGATGACTTCAGACGTGTTCATTGGAACTTTAAATTGAATCTGGGCTGCTTATTCTTAGAGATTTCTCCCCTTTTAAACCGGGGCATGTCTAATGGCAGCAGTTAAAATAAAGGTTTTCTCTCATCTGTAAGTACATATTTATGTTTAATAGATAAGAATAAACAAGTTTCATAAACGATTTAATTAGTAGACGGGTGTTTTTTCTTCTCCCTTTAGTGTGTAAGATTTAAGAAAACCAAGAATCATTCATTTTCTACCAATCCATCAGTCCTCTAGTCTTCTCTCGCACTCAGTCGTGTGTCATATTTATCTATGAGTCATCTAATTGCATATGTTTTGATTCTCCTCTGACCTTTGACCCTCCATCAGTGCTGCCCCATGTCTGATGAACTCAGGGTAGAAGCCTGACCATCCTGCCTGCTGTCACTTTCTAGGCTCAGTCTGTGTGTGACTCGCATTGAATTGTGTCTTATGGCTTGGGTATTTGCTGCTGGCACTCCATAAGCCTTTGTTGGGGTTTTTTTTTTTTTATAGTTTAACCAGATCTTTACTGACCCCTGTCCCCCACTCCACCCCCCACCCCAATGTCCTGCAGCATCGCCCGTGCTCGTGCTGCCATGTTGAACTCTATGTCATCGGAAGGCAGGATGTCTTTTTCTTATGTGAAGCAGAAGAGCGAGGACAGCCCTAAGGTTAGTGTTCACCTCGAAAATGCTCTTTTATTCTCCAAACACAAAACTTGGGGATAAAGTCAGGCTGTCCTATTGGAAAAATGGGCCCAATGAATTTCTAATGTCTCCTTAAAACAAACTAAAAGTCTCCAGCATCTCCAAAGACATTTCTGGTACATCTGATTTAAACTCTTAAAGCATTTTTTTTTAAAAATCAGATTTGACTGAAGAGCTGCCACAATCATAGGGGTTGAGTTGTGGTGAGGCAAACTTACTCAAGGAAGACTTACTTTTTGGGGTCAGACATCACGCACAGTGAAAAGTTGTACAATTTTAGATATTTCTGTAATTTTTAAAAAACAGATACGAGTTCCCAAAGACGGTGTAAAAAAATGTGTGTAATGATGCAATAATGGTAAAAGACTGCAGCGCTGCTTCAGGGTGGTCAAGAAACTGTTTTGTTTTTTATTCAGGCAGTGGTAACCTTTTCACTGCTGCTAACTTAAATGAGTTATGGCGTGTAAAAAGTTCACTCTGTGGCACAACAAATATGAATGCTCTCCTATATTCTACGATGTAATTTATTCATTTATTGTGGCAATCGATTTGCTAGTCAAACAGGAGAGAAACATCAGTCTAATTCACTGGTTTTAAAGTAGGACACATAATGTGACACAGTCAGATGGTTGGGTTTAAATATTGTCCTTTCAAATATTGAGTGTATTTATTGTAATTAATCACACTCTTCAAGCACCAGCAGATGCACCTAATCAGACACAGTAACGTCTTTTTGGGTAAATATAAAGTTTGGCTTACCTGCCAGGTGAGAGAGCGTGTGCCAAAAGTGACATAAAGTGCCTCTTACTAACATGCTCCTCACACCTATACAAAGGCTTCATCTTGAAACAGGCTACAGTGAAATCACAAAATGAGTTTCAGTTTCATCACTTGTGATCCTGCGACAGTAGGGGGAAAATCCGGATCCCGTTCTGTCCCAGATTTTAATGGTGTTTGAACATGAAAACTACAGTCAGCTAAGTAAAAAGAGAAATGAAAAGGATTCACAGTGTCAGATTTTACAATATAAATATAAGCCGCATGCCTGATCATCTGTCTTACTTACAACGGTGAGGTCTTCAGCATCTTATTTCAGCTTGTTGAATTGCACTTGTGCTCTGGACGTTTCACATCCTGCAGTTAGAAAGCTTTGATATTAAACAGGCCTCTGAACAAATGTTACCTTCATGGTTTGTTGGCTTTGCAGCCACACGCTTCCGTGAAAACATCAACCTGACCATCACTCACTGCATCAGTCAAAAGTTTAAAATGTGTGCTATGATGCTGTCAACACATTACAGAGCTTGGACACTTTTGCATATTTATTGACTCTTAAGTAAATGAGTCGATAAATGAACGATGTTGCCTCCCTCCATGTCTGGAGATTTACAGATATGCTAAAAGAAATCTTTGCTTTTAGATTAGAAATTAAGACATTTAAATGCTAGACATACTTTGAGCTAACAGTTTTAGCTTTTAGCCCTGTTTTTTAATAATTTAATCCCTTTCTCCTCCTTCTGAGTGATATCACAAGGTCAGGTCATGAAAGTTGGTAGGCTTTAGCGTGTGATCTGGCATGTCTCAGCTAATCTACAGCAGGAACTTCTGACTTTATAATTATCTAACCCAACACCGGTGTGCTTTATCGAACAAAAAACACAATGCTTGTCTGGCGTCAAAAGCGAGTAAAGGCGTGCCTAGTGTGACATCAGATGCTTCTTGCAACAAGCACGTTGGCTCCACGAGGGCAGCATGAACCCCATGGACATCTGTACAAAAGTTTGGATGAGCCTTCTGTGAAACACCAGAGAGACAGGCAGATGGCTTCAAACTTGTGGAAAGCAATAGCGGCCACTCACTTAAAAGCCATAAACACAATAATAATCTTCCTCAGCTTTGAGGAGCTCTGTAGCACAGCAGACAGCTACGTTTGGTGCTGTTCTCCCCCCTCTCCACAGAATGCTTTGTTTGTATGCTCCCTGGTGTTTCGGAGACCGTGAAAGCCTCTGTGCGCAGCATGCAGGTCCACACCACAGAGGCTCATATGTGCATGAATAAGACCTAAATCCCATTAGGCTGAGATGACAGTCCCCACTTTTATACCAGTCCTTGCCTTTACTTTCCAAACCTGCACAGCAGTCAGTCCACACAGCAGGAACAACAGTTTGTGCGACTGTGCTGTCGTTGCTTTAGAAACAATATTTTGTTATAATAAAGAATATATACATTATAATATTAGTTTTGATGAGGGTGCTGTAGTAGTACTATACTACTCATAAAGGTGGTGAGCATTTAAAATCTCAATGTAGAGATTAAATAATGAAAAAATGGTACAATTACAAACTGTTCTGTGACTGTTGTGACCTTCACAGACTGCAGCGGCTGGTACCACCGCATATCACCTGCAGAGGGCGCTGCCAGGAGGGATTGTGCTGATGGAACTGGCTTTTCAGGTGAGAAGCACTATCCTCGGTAATATACTATGTTCGCTAACATCATAGAAGTATGATTCTTTTAGTTCTTTGAGACGGGCGTTGTTTGAAAGCAGAATATGAACAATTTTGTTAAGAACGGTCAAGTGTTTAGATAATGATGAAAAATCAAATGTGATAGTTAAATGTTCAATATTTAAAGGGATGGGTGGAAAATGTGATGGATCACAGCGATCAACAATTGATTGGCTAACAAGCTGTTAAGAGGAGGTCCATCTGAAGCTGATGGGGATCGTTCGCAAAGTTCAGAGGATCGCTGCAGTTATTCCGTTCATCCTGGAGAAATCCGTTCGTAGTTGGAGCAGTCAGACCGACTGAACGACATTCACAGCATCTCTCACACTTTGTTTCTAGTAGTGTTTGTTCCCTCTGCTGCAAGATGCTAAAAAAGGCAGCAGTGAGAAGAGGTGCTGAGCAAGTTGAAAAGTGTTCAACTTCAGATAAAAACGCTGAGCTTGGTGTCACTTTTCACCTTGCTGTCAAATTACTGCGAAGGAGAAGCAAGACAGACTACACTGACCAACAGCCACATCCTACTTGTAGCACTCAACAATAATGGCCAGCTTAAATCCCCAAACTATTACAATATTGAGATGAAAAATAATGCTTGGAGTAACATTTTGTTTGCAGTGGGTCTGCCAGTTAAACAGCAGTCAGTCAGTGTCAGGTACTTGCATTACACTACTTTTGTGATTATTCTGTATCATAGGATCCAAAGTGTCTCAGACGATAAAACGTTGTGCTGCCAGAGAGCTCTCAAGCATTCCCGGTAAAGCATTTGTACCTGAAGATGAGCTTTTTTTTAACAGTGGACAAATCTAAAATAATGGTCAATGCTCAGCTGTGAAAAGATGGTCAGTATCTCAGTGTCAGCAGTGCTCCCATTGCAAACAGAGTGAATCCGTATCGGCCTGCATCATGGGTCAAACTGAGTAACTAGTGTTTCCCACTCTTTTCCTCACTAGCATCTTTCTTTAGACCTTCAGTAGTGGTCAGCTATTTAAGGTCTTCTCCCCAGATTGTAATGGCAACCTTTTTATTTACTTTGTCGTTTCCGAGACTTGACATACAACGAGACATAATACAACTGGTCTGAGACGAGTGAAATAAGGCACAGCATTTGCCAAAACCTATTAATGAGAGTGGGAGTAATGTGCAGTTACTCTTGTGATGTTGTTGTCACAGTGCTGTGCATTTGACCCCATGCTGTGTGTGTGGTCTGATATCCTGGCATTATGTTTTTTTCTCATTTTTGCTTCTGTTTGTTTTTGCCGTTTCCTCATCCTTAGTTAGAAATGATACATTTTGACCTTTCGACGTATTGTTTGTTGTGATGGTGAGGATAGATATTTTATTTTTTTTACCTTCAGCTCTCCTGAAAAACAGCAAATTGACTCTACTCCCTGTATGCAGTGAACAGTCTCACGGATTATTTTATTAACTAAGTAACTTTGTTTTTGAATAACCTTGTGTTTTCTGTCTCGTTCCACCAGGGCTGTTACTTTTGTGTGAAGCAGTACGCACTGGAGTGTTCCCGTATTCCCATGGGTCAGACCGTCAACTCGCAGGTAAATGCTTGACACTGATCTGCACTGCTGGGTGGACACACAACACTGAGCTTTGTGCACTCCTGAACAAGAACATAAAAGAGAGAAAATGAAACACAAACCAGAACACAAATGATCAAAGTGGGAGGGCAGGAGTGCCGATCTGTGTCTATCATGTAAGGTTCAGGTACTCTGTGACTCCAGTGAAGGTTTGGGGTTATGATTGGTGTTGTGCTTTAGCCTGAGGATGCTCGTGGGCTGATCACTGGTCTGCTGGGGCTCTTATACGAGATTTTGGGGTCAGTCAAATTTATATTTTGTAAATGTTTTTTTTTAAATCAGTTTTTGTAGGAACTTATATACTTGAAATTAAAGCAGTTTTTGAAACTCGGTCTACCTTTAAAATGTAGATTTTTTTTAAAAACAAGAAACACCTAAACTCTTTCAATATCGAGATAAATGGTGAATAAATTCCTTGTAGTCTGAGTATTTCCTTCAGGGTTTCTGGTGTTTTAAAAAAAAAAAAAAAAAAAAGTTTTTAGAAGCCCCTTCATACCATTAGTGCCTCAGGTGAGTAGACATGTTGATTTTATCACTTTGATTAGATTTTTCCAGCTGTTAGCAGAAAAGCAAAACCAAAATTAATGAAAAAAAAAGCTAGTCCCCGACAGAAGCTTGTTATCCTATTTGCTGTGTGATGTGAAGAGGTGAACCACACGTAGTGTTCAGTCTCTACACTGAGATTATTTCATCTTGTAAAAGCCTCTTTTTTTATGCTAGCTTGTCTTTACTGTAGTTTAGTTTTATTTTGCCTCTTCTGTAAGTGCTACAGTTGAATATTATTATTGCTCTGTGAAGTTGTTTTTTTTTTTTATGGATGCAATTTAAGAGCCACGTGGTCATTGCTATGGTCAACTTTAATAGATGTTCAGTTAGTCTGGTTTACGATGTGTTCTCTCCCATTTCTTTACTTACCTTTCAGTGTAATTTCCACCCTTTTCTTTGTCTGTTTATCCATCGTGAGCGGGTTTTCAGAAACACAGTTATTAATAAATAAGAAGCAGATACAGATTTTAAAATAATCCCATCCTCTGGCTAAGACGGAATAACCTCCACTGTTGTTTTTCACATCCACTAGTATGTGAAAGTCATGTCAGGTCCAACTATGGTAAATTGTGTCATCATAAGGTGCGCAACTTAAAAGTGCCTGCCATAATCATCTATGACACACTACACTACAATGATCAAACAGGCATGCTACAACTATCCAACCGCTCGTCGTTGGACTCTACCAAAGCTGCTCTCTATCATCAGTTCTCTTCATAGCTTTCATGGACAGGATTTCCAGGTGGAAGGGTATCTATCTATCTTAGCTTTTAGCAGATGAGCAGCTTATCTTGGTTTCATTGAGAGATGACCTCTAAGTGGAAGGATCTAGGATTTGAGATTTAGCACTTTCAAGTCTGAGGCCATGGTTCTTAATGCGCTTTTTATGGTACAGGATTTGTGGTAGTTTGAGTAGATATTTGTGTATGCAGAGCTTAATCAAGGGGGTGAGCAACAAATACAAGCATGCTTGTAGTCCTCCAATGACGCAACAGTGCGTAGCCTGATATGGATGATGACATGTGTAGATTCAATGCTGATTTCATGGAAAATGTGCTGGAACAAAAAAATGAGCGACAGTGGAGTGTATTACAACTGGAGCAGTACAAAAAAACACCTAAGATTAAAAAAAAACAAAACAAAAAAAACTACAGCGTGAGAAGCACACATGGGAGACTGCTTGGTGACGGTAAACAGCTACAACATACAGGCAATAATCTTCAAGGCTGTCTATAGGCTGGGTGTAGGACCACTGCAGAACCATCATTCAGCCGTCAGCTGGAAGCTGAGTGCCCACTCAGGGCTGCAAAGGTTGCTGCACCTAGTGAAGGAGATCTAGTATTTCAAGGTCTGAGTAGAGTAGTTTCTGTTGTACAGACAGAGTATGAAGGCAGAGCTGTAGATTTGTATGGCAGTCAACGTCACACCTTTGCCTACGGTCACGAGCAAAATAATACGATTATGTAAAAAAGCATGACAAGTGAGCTTCCTCCAAAGGATGTGTGGACACAGGAAGACACAAGTTGAATGTCAATCAAAAGAACATCGGCTCACTGAAAGTGACATTTTTTTTCAAAACACAGTGTAGTCACAAGTTGTGATCAGCCAGTTCTGGAAGTGATCCTATGCAATAAAAAATCTCACTGGATTTAAATTTGCTAGTTTCTGTTCAAGATCATCCTGTCGTGCACTTCTGACCAATCAGTCTGGTTGTTATTTTAGATTCTCTGTGGAAGTCCCACTATTTCCTCTGATACACGTGCCTCCGTGATCTCCTCCAGTGTGTGTAATCAGCAGTCTCCCAACTTTAATTTTGGTTAAGTGGACAAATTTGTGTTTGTAGTGTTGAGCAAAAATGGTGCCGCTTTTGCCAAAAATGCTCCTGCATTTATACTGCTGTCTGTGCTGGAACACACATTCTCAGTGGCTTTCAACAGTTGAGGACATTCTTAAACCCCAGATACCTCAGTCTCACCTGGAGGGCCAATATCATGGAGCACAGTCCCATGATTTGGGGAAAAAATGAAATGAGAAACATGTTCCTGGACTTCTCACCTAACCTGCCTTTAGGCTTGGAAACACTAGATCGTGAAACTAAACTAAGAACTTCTCAGTCATAGAGGGAGGAAATAAGAAACTGCTGCAAGTTTTCCAGTTCTGCAAACTCGTATACCTCCAAGCTTATCATTTCCTTTTATCAATGCTGGCATGTTATTTTCTGATATTTAGGCATTGCATAAAAATGGCATCAAACTCCTGTCAGAGGAGCTTGCAACAACGAAGGCTTTTTTTTTTCTTTCTGTTGAGACTCAGATAATGAAACATGAATCTGGAAATAGTGAGGCAATCGATAAAGAATCAGACCTAATAACAGCATTCATACCTTACAAGTCTTATCCCTAGTTTATATTTATGAATATTAAGCAAATTCATATTATGAATGTTAAGCAGACGGAATGGCACTAAAAGCAGGTTCAGGAATTATGAAAATGGATTCAATCACAAATGGAATTTTAAAAATATATTTGCATTTTCTTGATCTCCACATAATAACTAACATTTGTTTGTTGTTTCCATCCATTCAAGATATAGGTATATATTTTTTTCTGTTTTGAGTTCAGATGTTTTGAGAATGTAACTGCCTGTGAAGATGAAATCCTGATGCTGTCCAACAGTGACTGTTCATCTGGAAAGAAAATAACTTTGCTCCAGTACTTTCACTATCCAGGGTGTTATTCACACTGTGTCACTTTTTAGACTTCATTGGGTCTACCGCTCCGTACTGTTTCATGCTGTGCATCCCAAGCCATGTATTACTGCAAGGAGAAAAAGTATTTTATAACAGGCACACATGCAAAGCTGCCTGCTTTTAGTGAGAAAGTAAAGTGGAAGTTTTTAAAAGCCCATTTGAATCTAAGTGGGTGTTAATTCAACTTTTTGCAGCGCTGTTTAGCGCTGCAAAAAGTCTGCTGATTTTTATTTGGCCTCATGTTGTTTTTCAGGTGAGTATTTAAATTTGCCTACTGTTTCAGACCCGGTGTTTTTAACTGCTGGGTGGTGTTTAGCTGAAGGGAAGAAGTCCAAATTCTCCTCTCTGTCGAGGTCTCCTCCGATCATGCACGAGTAACAGTTGTTGGACAGAATCACTGCCATCAATCTGTACGCCAAATATTTTATAGCAAGTTCAACATTGGTGGACTATTTCTGAGAATTCGTGGCTTTAGCCTGCAGCACGGTCCCCTGACAGTATTTTCCATGACAAAAATGAAGCCTGTGGAGTCCTAAACTCAAAACATTTTGTTGCCTATTAGCCATGTTGCACTTCATTTCACCTCTTCGGTTAGAGCAGAAATTGCTCCACATGGTTTCATTTAAAGATTCATTATTTATCAAATGTATTATTGTCTTATGCATAAAATAATATGCTTACAAGACACTAGTAGCCAGAAGAAACCAGAGTCAAAGTAAAATAACAACAAAAGAACTTTGGAAATAATTCAGGTGGAATCTTTTTTTAAAGTTTTAGAAACAAAGCGTAGAAAACAAAAGGATTATTAAACAGCCATCTATACTCTCATCATTAGTTCTTATACTGGACCAGTGTCAGAGGAACATTTTTTTTAACTATAAATCATTCAAGCATGCAAAAGTTACTTAACTCAAAGGATGAACCAGCGTTGTTTCTACTTTTAACAGACATTTACATTTGTTTAGAAGTGTGTTACTGGCAGCCTGTCATCAAAACAAAACGGTTGTTTCCATTTTTTAGCTGAATCTGTGAAATATGTGGGCATAAAATTGGGTTTTGTTCCAAAAATTGATTTCCTAAGAGCTATTAGCTGTATATCTGGCAAACAGTGCTTAATGAATTTATTACACAGTAATAAACACTATGATAAAATCAAAAAACACAAATATTTTAGAAATCTGTCAAAGTTTAAAACGAAAAAATTATGTTATTATTTTTTTAAGGCAAATAACAACTGGTACACTGGACTTCTTTGATGGTTATTTAACCCTTTCATCCATGAATTATGACAACCTCAATCAGGATTTTATTCTTAAGTATTTTTATTCATCTTATGCATGAAAAAAAGATCTTTGAACTTCAGTTTTTTAAACATGTACTTTTCAAATAGTCTTCTACATGTTCACTTAGGTCGGTGGTTCCCAAAGTGGGGGGCGCAGAGCCATTGCGGGGGGGGGGGC
>VUQG01002543.1:0-23237 GCA_015106755.1 Etia nguti
TCCCCGAGATCTGCTCCTCACTGCATATTTTCTCTTTTTCGGACTACTCTCTCTAAACCCTAGAGATGGTAGTGGGGCAAATTCCCAGTATATGAGTACTTTCTGAAATACTCAGACCAACCCCTCTGACACTAACAACGCCACATTCCAACTTACTTCTTTCCCATTCAATTTGATCTTCAACAGATCACCTTGAACACGTCCACGTGCTTAAATGCATCAAGTAATTGCCCTTTGTCTGGGTGATGAGATATTTGCATTAACAAACTGCTGAAGAGGTGTATCTAACAAAATGGCCAGTGAGTGTAGAACAAGCATTATGACAACTACATTTCTGAGTTTTTTACACTGACGCTTAGATTTTAATACTTGCCTTAGCCACGCAGATATTTCTTTCACGATTTAAAAAGCAATGTGCAGTAATCATTTTAATGCATCAGGAAAAAAAAACCCATTGTAAACAAAAACAGAACTTATATTGGTAAATTCAAATCTCTAATGTTGTCATTTGACATTAGGGCCAGTCCCTGCCTTCTTTGCAGCATCTGGTCTACCAGTCAGTGTTTGGCTGGGACTCAGAGCCAGATTACACTCAGTGGCAAATGGGATGTAGGATTAAGTGAATTCGGGCATACCTCACACAATCGCAGAACAATCAACAAAGCTGCATACTGTACATGTGCATTCTGTGGTCTGGGATGCAGGAGGCGGTGCAGCATGTTCAAGCTGCTGCTTTATTGTGTGCAATGTAACAGAGCCCAGATGTTGTGTGTACTTGAATGTTTGTGCAAAATGAGTTTTTGCTGAGATGTTGAATTCTGAATGTGTGTGTGAACCTATGTAACTATTAGCATTGATGAACTGTGAAGTTTTATTTTTCCATACACATCAATGTGCCAGAGTTCTCTAATTGTGACTGTATTCATTATTCTTCATTGTAACCAATCAAAATGCTTTATTTATTAATCTTTTTTTTAATCAATATAAAATCCAAGAATGGGGTTATTTTATCAAAACAACAGTGCAAAGTTACATGTGGATTAATAAATTAGCTTAAAACTATGAACTCATTAATAGATTAATATAGTAAAGATAATAGATTTCTCAGTATAATACTTGTGTAATTGTTTGCATAGTTTGTATAATGCAACATGCTATCTCAGCACTCCTAGTTGGATGTCAAAGTTTGCTGGTGATGTGTGTATGTGGCCGTGTGTTGGGCTTCTGCATTTCCCCAGTGCTTGTTTTAAAACACAGTGATACAACAGGAAAAAATCAGACACAGCAGTTATTGGAAAAGGCAAAACAAAAACAGCATATGAACCAACAAATGCTGCTTGTATGAGAGAAATCTGATGTCTGTTTATGCAAGTGAATTTGACTGTTTTCATTCACATAGCCCGTATAAACATTCAAACATTTTTTTGTAACTAAGCAACATCAAAAAGATCATGCATAGTTTTTTCATGGTTCAGTGGTACGAGGGTCACATTTAAATACATTAAATTTATACTAAATGGGACTTTTAATATTTTAATTTTTTTTCCGAATGTGTCATATCCATGCACACAAAGATAGATTTGTTAGATTTGTCATTTACTTCCTCTTGAAAGAATAACTTCTGAACAGCTCGTGTTATACGATGAATTGAAGTTTAGCTGCTGTCACATACTTTGTATAGTTCAATACTGCACATCCAGATATAGACTATTATCCTTTGCTCACACGGCACGACGGAAAGGGTGTGTATTTGAGGAAAAATTGGCATTCCAATAAATATTAAGCTGAATAGTTAAAGATGGCCTCTCATGTTGTCAGCTTGACATTTTCACAGAGGAAGTTCATTTCCCACCGAAGGCATATGAAAACACCTTTCTGGGGATTTGTACTCAGGCAAGTTCAGTGTGCTTTGCAAGGGCAGTAAAAAAAAAAAGCTCGACATAGAGATTGTGAGAAACTTGAATTGTTCCATTGTAGCAGGACTGAAAATAGTAAAATTGGCCATTTTTTATGAGAAAACCCTATGAGGAAACCTGCGGTGACAGCGGGGAGGAAGAACTCACTTTTAAAAGAAAGAGCCCTCTGGCAGAAACTGACTCAGGGGCATGTTGGAGACTTAAACTTTGACTTTTACATCACAACTAAAGACATTTTGAGTTTTTAGCGTATTAAAAGAAGCATCTTAAACAGTTTAAACAGAATCATCTGGATTTTTATGTCTTTTCTTGTTCACCATATTTGGTGTGAATGGAACTGTGCTGCGTGTCTGCCCATTGTTCAGTATACATTACAAGCACGAGTTCAGGAATTTTAGTGTAACATTTTGAGTAATTTCCCTTTTTCTTCCCTCTTTTCCAGTCGAGTGATTCTTCCTATTTCCGTGGAAGAGGTAAGTGCTATCTCAGTATATTTCAGTGTGTGTAAGTGTCTCTGTGTGTTAGCGAGATTTGCTCAAGGCTCAGCCTATGTTATCTGATTTCTTTTTTAGCTCTGTTTACTCAGAAGCTGTTTCAGTAAAGCTCCTCTTCTTTGGATTGTTTTGTGTGTTTACATTTTTGATGCCCACATGTTCTAACACATTTTTCATATATCCACACACATCCAGCCTGCATAGGAAAATCCAGCTTAAGAGAATCTCTTATCTTAGATAGGCCATTGAATCCACACAGTATTTCACTGTCCTTACACTCTGTGTCTGTGTCCATCTGTCGTGTCTTGTCATCACTTCCATTGCAGTCTGCGTGTCTATTCAGGCCTGCATTGTAAATGAGTCACCTGAAACTGCTTCCATGACATCACGCTTACCCCCCACCTCCTTTTTCCTCTGCCTTTATATTTTTGGAAAATTAAAGCAGTCTAATCTACTTTTGGTAGAGACCTATGACTAATACTGCGCATTTATGACAAAATATTTAAATACATTTAAATCGCTTAATCTTACTATAGCTTAAAGCATCGGTGTGAAGCACCAGTGAGTGCTCAGACGCTGCATAAATGCCGCATAAATGCCAGATCAGTCACAGGAATTCAAGAATTCAGATCTGAGACTTGACCAAATCTTCTGTTTCATATTTTCATTTAAAATCAAAACCACGAAGCAGTGGAGTGAGAAATAAGTAATAATGATTTCCCCCAAAGGCGTTTTCAGATTTAAATGTTTCTTCTAATTAACTGTGTCTGTTTGTAGACATTATCTTATTATGTCCAATTATATCTCTTAATAATCAGGCAGATTTCCTCTAAAGCACAAGAAGTGGACACTGTGTCACAAACAGATGCTGAAAAAGTACTGAAAAGGAAATATTTGAGTTAAATGTTGACAAACCTAATCCTAAAGACAGTTAACCAACAGTCCCTTTTTCTCCCCTCTCTGCCCTTGAATCACATCCCTCGAGCATCTCTGTTTCCTTCTCTAAATTCAGACTCTCTGAAGCAGCAGTCTTCAGTTATTTGCCGTTTCACTGAGTGAAACAGGGTTGTTTTTTTTTTAGTGAGACTGTACTGACTGTCAGAGCCTGGTGGTGGTAAAACCTCCCTGAAGAATTTTGCTGAAATTGAATTTCCTGTCTGTTAACTTCTTGCCAAGGGCCACCGTTTAAGATAAAGCTTATCAGTACTTTATTTGCATGAAAAGTAGAAAGTTCTGGCATAACTGGACAAAGACTGATCCCACAAGGCAAGGTCGAGTTATAATTGTCCAACGCTGTTACCCAGGAGGCTTTGCTGTTCCTGCATCCCGTTTTTTCGGTGCATAGCTACAGTATCCGTGCCTGTTCAGAGGGAACCGTCTCCAGTGTCCATTTGGCTTTCTGTTTTTTTGGTTTGTTTGGTTTTTTTTCTCAGCAGATGTGTCTAGTCGTTGAATAAACTCTAAGAAGCAATCATGGTCACACTCACTGCTTATTTAGAAAATGTAATAGTTTGCATATTTCAAGAAGGTCAATTAAACCTCTGTGGCTCATTACATCTTTTTTTATTGCTGCTGCTGTTGCAGAGTAATCCTTTTTTCCAGATGAACAAAACCAACTTTCTGAAATATAAAACATCTGGCAGTCACAACTCATCACTATGTTTTTGCAATGAACAGAGTGCTGAGCTGCTAGTAAATGGAAGATCTGTGGGTACCTAAAGATGAATCCACAACCCCCCACATACTGATCTAGTTACGCTCAGCAGAACTAGTGCTGCGAGATGAACCAAACTTATGTTTAAACATTTGGCTTCAATTCACCATCCCCGTTAATTTCATAGTTCCTGCTCTAAATATACGAGGTATCTAAAATTACTACCTAAGTCATGACTTGCCTAAGGCCTCTCACTGGACTACCAACACTAAATTTCAGAAAAAGCTCATCTTTGAGCTACAAAATTTACCCAAGACAGACAAATCCTTTGATAAGGGAGAAAACTGAAAGTTGTTGAAAAATGTAATGTAAAGTGTAATGTTTTAATGTTAAAAAGTCCAGCTAATTTATACTACAACCAGCAGACACCATGATGCATACATTGTTATATGTACATGGGCTGGTTTCATGTTTTGTTTTCTTTCATGCTCGTCCATTCCCGGACTGCTGTAATAGAAATTGTAACTATGATGGCATTTCATAGAAAACATTTTATAGATCCTAAACTATGCTGCCTTTAGAGCCGGGCAGAGGCAGGAGTTTTACTGATGATTTACTGTATACCAACATTCACTGCCTGAAAGTGAAGTCAGATCTTGTCTACCATGCTCGCTTGAGGTTCATAGAGGGGCAGGAGAGCATTCGATTACCACTTGACTCAATTGTGAGATGTTCTGTCAAGCTTAGTTATTTCCTCGTGGTATAAATGTATGTATATGTATAAAAACGTGCCGTGGCAGGTGCAACATATTTCTTCAGCCTAAGCATGAGTTTTAGTTAAGATTACTGAAGACTGTCAAATCGTCTTTGTTTCCTGCTTCCCCGATTTTGCTGACCGCAAGAAAAAAACTTGCTTTGTGTGTAAACACATAATCAGCGTTTTCATCATTTGATTTTAGTGAATGACACAGAAGTGCAGGAAGTCATACCCGCAGACAGTTGAATACAAAGAATAACTTGAATGTCTCCTGTTAAAAGGAAAGAATACATAATAAATCAACTTGTCCCATCGTTGCGATGTTGTAAGCATGTCTGCGTTCTGGTTCAGCTTTGTGCAGAGGTTATATGTGGATTAGAGGTGATTAAGAAATGAAAGAGCCATTGTCCTGCGCTTAAACAATCACATGCACACTTGGGATCAGGGAGAGGGGGGATGAGATGAAGACAGAGGCGTGAGACTGAGAAGTCGTGAAAGAGAAAAACAGTCGGGTGCAACATAAAAGTAGACAGGATGAAAATAAAATGCGGAGAGCAAGCATAAGTATATGGGAGAGATTATGAGAATTCAGAAACAAGGAGAGGAATATGGAGCAATCGAGGAAAAGATCAGAAGAAAAAGATGAAATGCACATGAAAAAATATACCTGTGTTTCACTGTGAAAGCTCACTCATCTGGGTAATAATACATTGTAACTTCACCATGTGTTCTTTTAAGGTAGGCTTGAGAGGAAGTCGCTTTTTATTTGTCCCTTTTAGCCATGTTTTTACATCAATCCAACTATTTTTATATATTTTTGTTTTTTCCAGTACCAGGTTGGCCAGCTGTACTCTGTGGCTGAGGCCAGTAAGAATGAGACGGGTGGAGGAGAAGGAGTGGAAGTGCTAAAAAATGAACCCTATGAGAAAGATGGAGAGAAGGGACAGTACACACACAAAATATACCATTTGCAGAGGTAAGTATTTGTACAACAGGTTTGGAATGTCAGACGATGCAGAAGAAGGTGATAGAAAGTCTCTTGCATCCGATTCATTCATTTTTCTATTTTCATATATTTGTAAGTCTATTATCCCGTTACTTTAAAGTCTTAATTATATTCATTTCAGCTGTATTATATATAGCAGCAGTTAACAACAACATCAAGAGCCCTAATAATCTGATGATCTCCTGTGAGCAAGCCCTTGGTGACAGTGGAGAGGAAGAACTCCCTTTTAGAAGGAAGAGTCGTCTGGCAGAACCAGACTTAGGGATCGATTGGAGGGGAAAGAGAATACATAAAATAGTAACACAGCATAGCATGCAAAGTGCCGAAGAAACACTTGGGCGGTAGAGGAGAAGTGATCAGTAAATTATAGTACCACTGAGCACTTCCCACCCCAGAGAGGGTTTCTCCTGAATCCCAAATGGGAGCTGGTTTCACAGTAGAGAAGCCTGATAGCTGAAGGCTCTTCTTCTTTTTCTACTATAGTAAGCCTGTACTCTGACAGTGGGTTGCTTTACTGGGATATTGTTTTACTATGAGGTCTTTAACATTTGGCCTGATCATTCAGAACTTAGTTTGTTTATCCTTTAACAGCAAAGCAAAAACAGAAGGAGACATTTGATCTCTCGTTCCAGTCTCTGTTAGTACTGTCGCTGCAGTTTTTTGGATCAGCTGAAGGTTTTCCAAGAAGCTTTTAGGAAAACCTGATAGTAAGGTTAAGGTTCTAGACTGTTTGCTCACCTACAAATATCTAAATATGCTGAGAGCACTCTGATGCGTGTGCAATAAGATACCAAAAGCAGACACATGTAGTTTCTGCCTATAATGGTTTTACTGCTTTTTTTGCTTTAGATCTTTATAGTGGGCAATCATATTTTATTATAGCTATTTATGTTTATATTGCGAAGCTAAATCTAAAGTTGAATATAAAGGACTTGGTCAGGTAAAGGAAGGTTTTGCTGTGATGCTTAAGACCGCTAGCATCAGAACCTATAATACAATAAAATATAATAGAGTTAAATAACTAAAATAAAAATGCATTAAAATGAACTAGGCTTGTTTTCTCTTCACTCCTCTGCCCTGCAGTAAAGTGCCATCATTCGTCCGAATGTTGGCTCCAGCATCAGCTCTCAATATCCACGAAAAAGCCTGGAACGCGTACCCATACTGTCGCACAGGTACAACACACATACACGCAGAGACACTTGATACCGGCACACAAAATGCTCAAGCTCTGTTTTTGGCAGTATTCATCACATAAAATACAGATTCGGTTTGTGACATATATCAGAATCACGTGTTTTTGTAGCTCGGGGATGCCTCGCTCAGTGGATTTGATCTGTAAAAGAAATATATCTTTTTTGGCTTGTTTAATAGGGGTTTAAGATAACTGATTTAAATAATGGCGCTACACATTCAACCGCACACTCTTGCTAACTGTGTGTCTCTGGGTCTTTGTCACCTTGAAAGAGTAGCTGAATAATTTACTGTTGCCCAGAGAGAAGAGCCGTGCAATCACTCGAGCCTTTCAGGCTGAGATCACACACAGTCTGCCAGTTGCCAGACAGCCATCTGTCATACAAACACACAGGACAGTCAAAGGCACAACCTGTACCTACACACACACTGACAACTGCTGTTTAACAATTCCTCGTGACATCTGTACATTGTCCAATACTGTTAATGCTGTTAAATACCTCAAATGTTCCTCAACTCTACTATTCTTGTGTTTCTCTCTGTCTGCTCCTGCACTGTCTGCCATCGGGCTCTGCAGTTATCACTGTAAGTATGCGTGTTTACTTTAGAAATCGTGTGTGTTGACACAAAAGACACCTCAAACCTTGATGCTGAGAGAGAGAGCGAGTTAACCTGAAAGTTGAGAAAGAAATGTGATCTATTTCAGTGGCGGAGCAGCAGGCGTAGTCAGACACCATTACTTTGTGTGTGCTTCATGTATTACTTAAGTTATGGGGACCTAAATCTGTTCACACAATATGGAGATGTGTTTTTTTTATTGGGGGGGGGCTCCCCATTACAGAAATCATTAAAAACTTTGGTGAGGACATTTTTCTTAAGGTTAGAAATTAATTATGATTAAGGTGATTACGGTTAGAGTAAGTTAATGTAATGTCTTCTTAAGTCCTGGATACACAGCTGTATGCGCTGGTGTGTGTGTGTGTGTATATGAGAACAGGAGTTAGGTGATATTTTAAGATCCTTTGCTTGCTTGCTTGCTTACATATTTTCTCGAAGAATTACTCTTCCCATTTAACTCAATTTTACTTGTGTTTTCTCTGCAGAATGAGTATATGAAAGATAACTTCTTGATCAAGATTGAGACATGGCACAAACCTGACATGGGACACCTTGAAAATGTAATTATTAATGCCGATAATGACCTGTGGTGCTACATGCAACAACTTGATTGTCCATATTTTGAGTGGAAACAACGCAGATGGCACAAAAGTGGTTGGGGGTTTGTTTTTTTTTAAATGTTTGATTTATCAGTGGTGAGGTTTGTAGTCTATTTTCCTCTCCTGGTGGTTGTGTTTTCTGTTGTTTTGGAGTTTCCCACTGTTTAGTGGTTTCCTAATCAAAATCTGCTTTATAATTCTTATTTGAAATCTAAATTGCATCCCCCTTTTGTTGGTTATTATTATTATAAATGTTATGTTGTTAAAAAGCTATTTTATTGGCTGCAGAAACTTGCCTTGAGATACAGTATCTAGTTGTGCTCTCTGTCTCTGTTTCAGGTACACGGTTTGGATGCAGAAACCTGGAAGAAAGTGGATGTAGTCTATATTGATATTGCAGATAGAACCCAAGTGGAACCAAAGGTGAAAATGTCACAGCATCTAGCTTTCATACTTACTAAAGGCTCCTCTAGTCTACATGCCAAATATCCTTGGGCAAGATACTAACCATATGTTTGCCTACTGGTGGTGGTCAGAGGGCCCGGTGGCGCCAGTGTCCGGCAGCCTCGCCTCTGTCAGTGCGCCCCAGGGCAGCTGTGGCTACAATGTAGCTTGCCATCACCAGTGTGTGAATGACTGAATGTAGTGTAAAGCGCTTTGGGGTCCTTAGGGACTAAGTAAAGCGCTATACAAATACAGGCCATTTACCATTGTGGGGGGGGTTGTTGGGTTTTTTGCCATTTTTCTTCAGGACTACAAGCCTGAAGAAGATCCTTGCAAGTTCAAGTCAGTGAAGACAGGACGAGGACCTCTAGGACCAGACTGGAAGGTGCAGCTTTTTGTTGTAAACATCTCAGTAGGCAGAGACACATTTTACAACCACTTTAATGTTAATCACTGATGTGCAAAATACAAAATATATTTGCACTGATACTTGTTGCTTAGCAACTATGATGTTTAGCCAGTGATGCCTGATCTGTGCAGAACAAAATTTGGTCATAATGCAGCATTATAATGTAGCCACAGCTACTTTTAAGGAGACTAAGGTCCTGTCTTTTATCAGTTTTTCCTGAGTGATTTTATTCAGTTGAATGATTTTAGAAGACAGGGACGAGCTTTCATACAGCCCTTATTTACAGTTAGTACATATTATAGTGGGGTTTTTTATTCAATATTTTTAGTTTTAGAGCCTTTTTGTTATTGTCAAAAGGTGTTGGAGAGATTCGGGAGAAGTGATGACATCTGGGTTTCTAAAACCTTATTTATAGCCCTCAGTGTACCTTTTTTGATTAAATATTAGTTGAATATAGGCAAAGGTCCAGACATACAGATGTTTTATGTCTGAGGAACATTTGGTAACATAAAAAAAATATTTGTTTATTTATGTACTTGCAGAAGGAACTTCCTAACAAGAAAGACTGCCCACACATGTGTGCCTACAAGCTGGTCACTGTCAAATTCAAGTGGTGGGGCCTGCAAAATAAAGTGGAGAATTTCATTCAAAAGGTTTGTTGGGAGGCTTTTTGTTTTGTTTGCTTTTTACTTTATTATCAGTTTGACATCCAGGAAGCTACAGGTCATGGCCAGCTACTGAGGAGGGTTTATTGATAAGAAAGTAATTTACATTGTTTATCCTGGGGGACATATCCTTTTTTTTCCTTCCTTGACAATGTCTGTTGCACCAGGGTGTGTTATCCTTTGCACACATACAGTAAATCCTGACCGCTTGAGGTATTAATGGAAAAAGGCACCACTCACTATCATGTCTTGATGCATGCTCAATCATCCAGGTAAGTAAATCCCAAAAGGTTGATTCTGTTCACCTGGATGAAGCGTTTTCAGTTGGAGAAATGGTACTCTGTGAATGGTACTCACGGCCATTGATCAATGGTCACTGATCAGTGAACAATGGTCTTTGATCAATGGGATTTGATCAGTGTTTGTTGATCAAGGGTCATGACAATTTGCATATTAATGATCAAGGAACTGACCTCACAGCCCATTGTTCATTCAGTGGTGCTAGTTTCAGTCATTGTGCAAAGGTACTGTTTATAAACTTGCAGTCTGCTGAGACTGAAGAAGTCACTTGGATGAGTGATGGAATGTTTCTCCCAGTGAAATCGCTACATCCAGATGAACAGAATACACCTTTTGGGACTCACTATCATGTTGCACATGTATGCTGCCAGCCTCTCAGCGATAAACAGGGTAAAAGGTTGGAAACAGGATGGAATTACACGTCTTTGATGTTAAGAAATACAGCTCCTTTAACTACTCCATAACCTTTCTCTTTATTGTTTCTGTTGTCTCACAGCAAGAGAAGCGTTTGTTCACTAATTTTCACCGCCAGCTGTTCTGCTGGATTGACAAATGGATTGAACTGAACATGGAAGACATTCGTCGCATGGAGGAGCAGACACGTAGGGAGCTGGATGAGGTAAGCCAGGCAAAAACTGAACTTGATACAGTGTATCTTTTAATGAACTATCCATATGTTTTTTACCACATACCCACAGTTCCCTTTCCCCTACCACCTCCTGCAATTCTTCTGTGGGGACACAGAAGCGTTCTTAGGGCAGCTGAGAGACATGGTCAATCCGACGTGTCCTGGGTCTGCTGCACAGTTTTCTTTCAATTGGGAAAACACCTTGGCTGCTCTTTTCGATGTAGAGGAACAGAAGCTCTGCTCTGAGTCCCTCCCAAATGACTCAAGAGAACCTCAGAGCTCCTTAGTCTCTCATGTAGGGTGATCACAGACACCCCTTAAAGCAAGCTAGTTTACACTGCTTGTGTATTATTCTTTTGGTCACGATCAACCAGTAGATATGTAGCTTTGCATCCATCATCAAAACAACAGAGCAGTACAGCACCCAGCTGCTGTACTGGTGCTGTACCAGATTTGCTTGTCATTCTGTCTCACTCATGAACAAGCCCAAGAGGTACTTGAACCCCTCCACTTAAGATGACACCTTACTCCCAATCTAGAGCAGGAAACCCACTCTTTTCCAGCTGAAAACCATGACCTCAGACTTAAAAGTGCTTATTCCCTGCTATTTAACACTTAGTACAGACCAGGTCAAGGCCATGTCACAGTTTGATGAAGCCAACACCATGTAAACACCTTGTTACCACAGTCTCATATCATCCCTGATCCCTCTGGCTTCACTACGGCAAGAGACACTTTAACACCCCACTCACACAATGTACATTCTCAGATTTTGAACTGTAAATTTCCATATTGTTTTATTTTATTTAATGTACTTAATGTATATAATTCAGTCACTTACTGCACATAATGTCCTCATTGTATATATTCGCTTACTGTATATAATGTTCTCTCTCTTTTTGCACAGTCGAGGAGCGTATCAGGACACATTTCACTGCGTGTTGTACTCATATAACTATGCACGTGACAAATAAAGAATCTTGAATCTTGTTATAAGTAAGGCTGTGATTGTAGTCCTTTGCAGACACACACACAGACAGCTGTGGAGCAGACAGACATACTTTATTATACTACTTCCGAGTCTGTCTGCTTGGAAGATGCAGTTCTTACATATGCACCAGCTCAACCTCTACGTGTTTCGCACACATATATTTGGTGGCCTTGAAATGTTGTGATTACTAGGAACTCGAGGAGAGACAGATGTGTGCACAGACCTAAAACAAACAATTAAAAATTCCTTGTGTGATTTTTCTTTTTTGTCAGATGAGAGTGAAAGACCCTGTGAAAGGGATGGTTGCTCTAGAGGACTGAGGCTGTATTGGACCGTGAATGCTGCTGCTCATCAGGTGAAATTATTTTTGCCCTTTGTGTGAGGGTAAATTTGTGCCTTGACATGTTCTTTGAAATATTGGATTTTTTTTCCCCAGTCTAGCTGCTCATTGTAACTTCCCAAATCCAAGTTGATGTGTTCAAATTGTTTGCCTTGTTTGACCAGAAACCTCAGAGCATTTTTTTTTTCTTCCGTAGTTAAGAAATGAATGAATTAGCAAAACGTTTGTCTTGTTTTAAGCTAAACTTTAGTGTCCGAAAGCTCTATGAATGATCTCAGATATCAGTTACAGTGTATGTACATCACTATAAGTAACAAGAAATTGCAGCCAGTGAATGAAGTTATATGGTTATTAGGGGTCACAAATGGTGGATTCCTGAATCTAAAACAGCAGAAGGTGACCTTATTAAGTTGCCAGTTAACACATTTAACAGGCGTTTTAGTTGCTAAATTCTTCAGTATGATTATCGGCTAGTTCACAAGCATGTTGTAGCTGGAAACAAGGTTCACAAGAGCAGGCAGGCTTGAAATCTGAGTACATTTGAGTAAAGCATGCAATTAATCTACATATATATTTAGTTACATGCTAACTAAATAGAAGGCATTTAGCATGCAACTAACTACATGCAATTTAATTGGCATGCAATAAACAATAAAATAAATTATTGTTTATTAGGCAGTTTTAAAAAAAAGCAGACAATGGAAGTGATGACTGCCTTTCTGTCTTCTCCTTTAGATCAGAATATCCAGACACCAGCGGATTCACATCCTCCTTTTGTCTCAACTGACGCAACATCCGACCGGCCGGTCCAAAACTCACCTCTTGCAGTCCAATTTGGTTTCAGGGACCTGGACCCAGTAAACTTCCAGTTTTCAGCTGATGTTCTCCGTCCTTCCCTCCTTTCACACTCATCTGTACTTTTGGTTTATTTTTTTTAATCTAGTGTCCCCATGTTAATTGCTCTGAGGCCTCCAGTAGCAAAATTATAGATCTTGTCAGTCAGTCCTCTTTTTCTGTCTAAATAGTTCTAAACTACAGAGAATAGTGTCATTTATCTCTGCAATTTAGGATTTATTTCTATTTAAGATATCCCTGTAGTGTATATATAAAGTATATCGGAGAGTTGAATAATTGTACTGAAGTACATATATATGTGTATATACATATATATATATATATATATATATTAAAAAAAACAAGATTTTTAAAATGATTCAGTACATTTTGTCAGTGGATGTTTATTTTTTTCCAGATCAAGCCAAGCTGTATCCGCTCAGTGCTGTGTCGCTTGTTTAATCCTTTAATTTCTTCTTTTTTTGTCATTGTATCTCTTTTTCTCCATTTGTGTCATGCAGTGTTTCCCTTTCTTATTGAAATCGATTTGCAAATCTGCAAATCCCAGCTGCAAGGTCGGGATTGTGCTAAGAGTTTTGTGTTATCTCTGCTATAAATCTGACCTAACATACGATTTTTGCCCCCCTAAATATGTTGACAAGTTCATTAGCTTTTCTGCTGCTTTGTGAGTGTGTGTTTGCATATATATGTGTGTCTGTGTGTGTGTGTGTGGTTGTGGCAGGGCTTAGTGGTGTGTGTCTTTGTAACATTGCTAGGTCACCAAGGTTTTTAGCTATATTTTCTATGCCTCTTTCAGCACATCCTCCTCAGTTTCATTTGGCTGTTCAGGCTGCTCGAAAGTGCCGTAATTGAAGGTTATGTCTGAATACAAGTATACATATACATAAAAACACAGAGAGAGCAATAGTTGAGAGGGGTACTGGTAAAATGTGTCACCCTGCAAAATAAAAATATAGAGCAGACAACTGGAACAGTCATAAACAAGTGTAGGCCTGTCTCTTTTTTTATTCTTCTGTTGGTGACCTGTGCTGTCATTCTGCATCAGGTCTTGCCTTGTCATCCATTGTGTCATCTTCAGTGGATAAATGGTGTTATCCAGCAATAGCAATAACTATCATGACATGCTGGTCTCTCCTCGGTCATTGCAGTTTTAGTAAACTGGAGCGCAAGCCTCAGCTCAAGAGGGCTCAAGTTGCTTATTCATCATTAAATTCCATTTTTATTGTCTTTGCATGGGGTGATTTCTCTTGTGGGATCTAAAGGTTGTTATTTAAATTTGTGTTTTGTTTTGAAGGGGATTTTTCTGGGTGTATGCATGAGTGTGAATGTGTCACGCAGGGTAGTGTCTTTGTAGAAAGTTGTTCCTAGCTAGAAACAAGGAACAAATTAAGCTAGAGGAGTGATAACAGCGGGCACTATTTTCTTTTTCTTCTTGCTGGTATTTGTTTGGCCTCCTTTGCCTTCCTTCCGTCCCGTCATCTACTTCACATCCTGCACATGTTTTAACAGTATGGAAAGCTTAAAGAGAAAGCAACAGATAACGAGACAAGAAAATGACTATGGACATTTTGCACTAACAAGCTAATATTAGTTCATGTAAAATAATTTAGAAACTTTAAAATAACAGATAAATAAAGCCTATTTTTTGTAGTTTATGCACAAATTTGTATCATTACTAAAGTACAATAATGCATACTTACTGAATTTTGCAGTATAAATATCAATTTCACTATAGGTTTTTTCATTTGCAATTACTAAATAAAAACGGTATCGGTCAAGTACCGTCATCAGTGAAAATGACGTCTGTCCCACGTGGCAAGCATTGCAAGAATTATTTCTTCCATTGACTCTTTAATTAGGATAAGTCATTTGCCAAAATTCTTAAAAATGCAAAAGTTTTCCGGCAGACTTCCAGAAGTTACTCTCATGTTAAGCTACATTAATCTAAAGGACTATTACGCTGAATCTGGTTAGAGTCAGGTTTTCAGTTTACAGGGAAACATGGAGCTGAATTGACTCAACCCTAACCATAACCCTAGTTAACAAGAAAGGCAAAGCAAATGATTGACAGACATTTGAGCATTGTCTTTGAGCCTAATCTAATGTGCACACACAGTATGTGGTCTGATGAACTATTAAAAAGGACTGTTCTGAGGATCATTAGCAACCTTGTGAACTATAAATTTAAAAAAAAGAATAATGTTTGATCCTCTTACGTTTGCATATGTCAGATTACTTGAATAAGGCCATCATGGCAAACATTTTTCTGTTGCCTCCTCTTTGACTCCAAAACACTGGCCCTGGATGTTCAATGCCTCCACCTCTGTGTCCACCAAGCGTCTCACTCAGTGTCTGTGATGGGGCTACCAACTGATTCATGGAGATTTGTGGATGTACTGTATGTACTGACTTTGTAAATAGTAAATAAATTATTGTAGATGAACACATATATATAGATCAGACTGTCCTGCCAAAGTCTACAGCACACCCTCTTGACACTTGATCCTCTTGATTAATCGCTATCTACTCCGCATTACACACCCCACGCTGGCCACAGAATCAGAAAATGTTGAGTTATAGTTGCTGACTTAGTAGTGATAAGAAATTTTGAGGAATATTGTCAACTGTAGTCATAAAAAGGCATTCTTACATATTGTTATAGATGTTTAGGCTACTTAAGTGAAGCAGCACTTCACATTTGGAGGAAAAAAATAAGCAAAGAGCCTATTTACTATTTCCTGTCCGTCATTATTCCCTCACAGGAACCACGTCTCATTGGCAGGACAGTGTATAAATATATATTTTTGTTCTGAATGTTGTACCTCTGTTGTCAGTCTCTGAACTACACTGACTTCTCTCTGCAAAGGAACGGCAGCTTGGGTCAGTTCATTGATCCACATAATTAGCTGATGGCGTCGGCCCTTCGTGACGACGGGGCACGAGTTAGATTTTGCCCTCCTTTGGTTAGCAGTGGGGGAATCGAGGGGAAATTATTCTACGTTTCGGAGCAGCTTCAACTGGGTGCTGGAGTGTTGGAGCTTAAAGCTACACACGAGAAAGGACAAATATATGTGGTTGTTTGAGAACAGATACTGATGTTTTTAAGAGTCTGAGCCTACAAACTTGTGAGAGAACGTGGTTTAACAGAGACAATCTCATAGTTATCTGTTGTTAGATTCCTCGATTTATAATCAGAGTATGAAACCAAATGATTCCATAATAATCCCGAAATGTTTTTAAATTGTTAAATCTCTCTTTCTCTCTCTTACTTTCTCTCTCTCTCTCACTCCTGTTAACTTGTCTCCTGTTTTTCTTTCTTTTATTGTGAATTTGTGCCTTTTTGTCATTTTATCTTCTAATAACACTACTGTACATTGGAGACATAAAGAACTAAATAAAAAGAAACAAAGCAACTGTACATAGGTTTGATGTGAATGCTTTTTTTAAAAATCATTTTAATGGCTGTCATAGGTGTGAGATTAATTAAATGTGGGAGACGATGTATATTTCCTAAATGCAAGGGAAAGATGAATTGGTATGATGTAAGATGATGCTTAAATAAATTAACAGACAGTCAAAAAGCGGTTGAAATATAAACTCAAAAATGAACATTGACTTGTCTTAGCAAAACAAATCAAGACTGATGTAATGAGCAGTTGTTGAAATCATCAAATGTTAATTAAAGCCACAAAGTATGACTCTTAAATATTATTCTTTGGTGCCCCCGGTGGACCCATAAAACACACAGACAGAAGACACCACACACATACACACACAAACACTGTAGGCAGGGTAGAATTAATCAGGCTTTTTGTGGCAAAGATTACTTTAAATCCTGATTATGAGGCAGAGGATGGGCCAGGGCTGAGAGCTGCTACACATTTTGTTAGATGGTGATGAGCCTACACAGTGTGTGGGTGTTTGAGAGGGAATGTTTGAATTTACTAGTGAACCATTGACGATATTTTAGCTTATCAGCTTACTAGTATAAATATGAATGAAAAATTCATTTCAGTTCTTGAATCTAAAGATCAGAAAGTATTAATCAAGTTTCAAGTTGTGATTTTGTTTGTTTTAATCTTTATGTCTCTTCTGTTGAAAACATTGATTGGTACTCTTTCTTCTTTCTTCCTACAGGTGGCTTATTTAGGTCATGCACAACCATCCTGCAAGACCACAAAACAGAATCGCTGTAATTAAAACATTACACAGTCAAAATAAATCATTATATTGTAGCATTTTAATGTGCAATACAGAGCACCCTTCACATTCCATACTGTTAAGAAAATTAAGGATTATTTCATACAAAGAAGGCTTTAGTGCAGCAAATGCCATGCGTCAATAAACAGACATGTCTATTCATGAACACTTTCTCACTGGGTTGTTAACCAACCTGGGATAATAGCTTGATCCGATGTTACGCTTAAGTCCAGCGTGGGCTGTGTGTGGGAATTTGCACCCAGGAGGGGAGCAGCTGAGAACAAAGTGAGGGAACCAAAAACAGTATCAAACAGTCAAACCAGACTCACCACAGGAAAACAGATTCCCTTTGGACATCTCTGTCATCCGTGCACACAGGGTCTACTGCTTTTTCCGGATACCACAAGACAGACACAGACAAAGGTAATGGTTTTATTAGACAGAGGGATGCTTTTGTTCTCATAAGACAAAACGATCTCAGTAACGTGTTTGATTTACTTTTATTTATTTGTTCTTTCTACGGTTCATTTTTTATATATATTTCAGCGTGTTTTTTTGTTGTTTTTTTTACAGCACACTAGCAGTTGGAGCAGGTATGAATACAGCAATACAATCTGTTCCTCTTGCAATCAATACACTGGTCAATTTAACCTACCAGAGTTAGGACTTTGTTACTTTTTCAAGGTGGGGCTTATAATAAAGGTAAAGAAAACAGAAGTTAGTAACATTGTTATGAAGAACAAAAAACTCATCAGTGAAAAACAGCTAACTTAATTGATGCATAATTAAAGCTGAATAATATTGATAATAAAAGCTGACACTACAATAGAAGAATAAATAAAACAATTTCTGCCTTTTAAAGGGTATTTTTCTTTTTTGATTAAAATTTGCATAATGTCATAGCCTCGATAATTATTTTGTGACAAGTTGTTATTCTGGTTATTATTTACAGCATATAATACGAAAATGACTTCGCTAGCTAATTTAGCTAAAGTTCTAAACAGTTAGCTAGGTAAGAAATTACACATTTCGCCTTGGGGCTAAATGAAGACCACAACTAAGATAAAAGAGATAAAATGTAAAGACACTGGACTTACATCTGTTATGTGGGTAGTCATAATGCCAGTTTAACAGTAGACTAATATCTATATCTATATGAACTATCATCAACTATTTTGCTAAAAGAGTGTTAGCCATAACAAATATGTTAGCTTGCAGCTTGCTGTGCACACTGTTGCCCCCAAGTGGTCAAATGAAATTCAATTAAATTTAATTTTATTGATGTAGTGTCTAATCACAGCCATCAGCCTAAGGGTTGGTGGTGAGGAAGAAACCAAGAAAAACAAATAATCTAAGCTATCATAACAAACGAACTTTGACACAAACAGGACAAGGTGTGGCTGTTACAGTCTAATCACAAGTCCTGGATATTGTTGTTGTTTTCTTTACTTGCTTTAAAGAAAACCCTGCCAGAGCAGCCAACAGCTCCATATATGCATCGCCCCCAGTATTTTTAATTAGCTTTAAAAAGTCAAATAATTTCTACAACATTTTTGATAAAGTTTTATTTAAAATATGTCCAAAAATGACTCTCAAGTGTTCCTGTGTTTACATGTGATCTTCAGGGAACTGTCACTTTAACATGGCTGAGGCTAACCATGATTAGACCTGATTAAAAAGCAATTTGAGAATTGACTCTGGGGCATCCCTGTCAGGTTTGGCTTTGTCTGTTTAGTTATTTTTACCCGGCTCTGGTCTATGCTCCCAGTAAACTGACTGCAGTAAGGATAAAGCGCCTGGCATTTCTATTTGTTTACATTTTACCCAAGCCTGTGTGTGCATATGTGTGCCTACAGGGGAGAAAATGAACACTGGAAGGGGTCGAACAGACAAGTGCAGGTAAGAGCAGCACAATTCTGTCTTTGTCTCCTAATGTAAACGAGAGGATACGAAGTAGGTAGGAACAAAGATAGAGATGGAAATAATTGTGAGGGAAAGCACAGATCACATGTAGAGATAGTAAAAGAAAAGAAAGTAAGCCTCCCACCTTGTATTTCATAATCAGTTTTATAATCTTTATAAGTAACTTGTGGCTGCTGGGTTGGAGTATTAATAGATCTGCGAGAAAACTTAAATAGTATTCTATTCATCATTTCTGACCAGTGAGCCCCTTGATTATCTACTTAACACCTCTGCTTGCTAAAGAATTTGCCCTAAGTCTTTGCATGTGACACTGTTACATGAACTGGAAGGGAGGATTGGGACACCAAGGATTATAAATACTTTGTTTTATTCCTGTCCCCATTTCTTCGTCTTTTCCACAGCCGTCCAAATATTTTAATCTTTCTGATTTACAGCCATTATTTAACCATTCAGCTTTATAGAAAAGGTTTTTCCATTCACTTATTCATTTACACACAACAATCAGCACATTATTTTCTGGAATTTAATGGCAAATTGAGTTTCACTTTTAGCTTCAGAAAAGTAAAAACTTGTTTGTCCAGAATCATTTAGTGTATAGTGTATAGTTCAGGATCATTTTAAGTCCAGGGTAAAGAAGTATCCGGCGGTTTCTAATCGAGTTGTATTTGCAAAGAAACGTGTTTTAGTGGCTAATTAGATGTTAAAATTTTAGGAATGAAATAATTATCTCACTGCACTTAGGGTTTTTAAATCTTTAATCTATTTAAGTATTAGGCAAAAAGCGCCGCAGTTGCAGATTGCTTAATGATTGCTTAATATGTTCCCACATCTATTAAGTGTGCTGTAACACTTGTTAATCAGAATGATTTGAGTTTTTGTCCTAAAACTGTGTGTCATAGCTAATAAAGCTGCTTGTAACTCCTCTCTGACCTCTATCCGGTTTACAAAGATAACCTTTCATCTATTAAATAAGAGCCCAGATTTACACCAGAAGAAGCCAAAGCTGCTATTTTCTCTCATCGCCAGTGCATGGGTGTAATTGTAGGTCACATGCATTGTTCTGTGTGCTCAGCTGATGAAGAATAGCGGTGGTAAACCTCTTAGAAAAGCTGAAGGTTTGCCGAGGTCTTGTAGCAATACTGATGTTGGATCAGCCTCCTCTTGCACTTTCTTTGACTGCACACACTCACAGCAAAACACACGCACACGTTCACATGGCTGTCTCCTGCCTGCGATTATACTCCAAATCGGACTCGCTCTTGCCTGCTTTCCCGAGTCAGCCCCACTGCTTTGTCAGTCGCTGCTCCATCGGAGCCAGAGCACACAAGACTCTGCCAGAGAAAGGACTGCACCGGCAAGCTTCACCCTCGGCGTTTGAGTTGTTCAATTTGGCTATTTTGGAGGACTTTAAAGAAGAACTGCCTGAAGCACATGCAGAGAGAGATTTGACTAACTAGGAATCAGTTCATATTACTTTCAGCCGAGTGGGCAAAGGGACCGGTGGCCTCTCTCATCAGATGGCTACAACTATCCCAACCACAGAAGTCTGAGTAGAAGTCAAGCCAAAGGTCTGTCTTCCACAGGATTTTCCCTCTTTCTTTATGTTTATTTTAAGTAGGTACCTTCAATACTGCTGTGCGCCGAAGAACCTCCTGACCTTTACTACGTCACATACACCAGGAAGACCTTTTTTTGAGGCATCACTTCAAAGATGGAGCCTTTAACAGACAGTCCGCGTGTGCGCTCGGACAGCACGAGCAGCTCGGCGTCTCAGGGCTCAAAGTCGAAGACAGTTCTTCGCCAGCGTTTGTCACAGCTGCTGACCTGCATCGAGGACATGAGCTCTGATGACGAAGCCAGTGAAGAGGTGTCACGCACGCTGGAAGAAGCATTTCAGCTCTGCGGACGCTTCATTCCCGCAGATGCATTCAGGTTGACTTTAACACTTTGGTTTCTTAAAAGGCTTGTAAAAAAAAAAATCACTTTTAAACGGGCATACCATAGCAACTGATATAGTCTATATCAAAAAGTGCAGAAATAAACAATAGGCTTTTAAGCTGGTGTTTGTGTGTGTATCTGTAGTTCTTAGTGGGTTCCACTTAACTTATAAGATTACAAAAGTGTGTATGTTGGAAAAGTAAATGCTATCAAGGTTTTTTGTATTTTTACAGTATAAGTGTTGCTATTTTTGAGGACACAAACTGTTGAACATGCACGGTGTATAGCTTTGTAGCGTTGTTTTTCTCACAAGGCTCCACATTGTGACCTGGAATGTGGCCACAGCAGAGCCTCCTGAAGATGCCCCCTCTTTGCTGCAACTAGATGCCCAGCCCCCTACAGATCTCTATGTGATTGGGTAAGAAATAACATTTTTGAGAGTGGAGTTTTAAATGTTGCAGCAGTGGAATCAAAGACACTGGACTGTCATTACTTGTCTTTTATTTGTATTTCTGTGTGTTAGCCTTCAGGAGGTAAATGCCACCCCAGTGAGGTTCATCACAGACCTGATATCAGAAGACTCCTGGAGCCATGTCTTCATGGACTCACTGGCACCCAGAGGCTTTGTCAAGGTCAGAGGGGACAGAAGCAGGAAAAGGAGACATATTTGTGTTTATGTGTATCTTTAATCTGCTGTATTTTTCTTTCATCCATAAAAGAGACATAAAATATATTATTACACACATTATTATACTGTTACAGTTAAACTATTTGAAATTCAAAGAGGAAAAGAAAAAGAACAAACGCTGCACAATCTACAACATTTAATACAATCTTACTGTCTCCGTCTGTGTCTAGGTCACATCAGTGAGGATGCAGGGTTTGCTGCTGCTGCTGTTTGCCAAACAGATTCATCTTCCCTACATCAGAAACATCCAGACCACCTACACTCGGACCGGCGTGTTTGGCTACTGGGTAGGAAATTAGAATGGGAGCTCTGGTTATCCCTGAACCTTGTAGACAACCACACTGTTTGCACACCAGGAATCCCATTGGCATCAGATGCTGTAGGGTTTAAACGCACCATGAAAGGTCCATTGTGTTTGTTTAGTGGAATGTGCAGCAGCTTTGACAGAAAGAAATCACAAACAAAGAACACTGAGCGCGGTCAGTACGCTGGGATAAAACTTGTGTCTAATCCATAATCCAGGTTAAAAGAGATACTTTTTTTTCCAGTCATGATAAAACATAAGGTTGATGGGGGTAAAGCAAATAATACAAGGTGAAAATTCTGCTGTAAAATAAATCTTTTTTTTTTAATGATTAGTCTTCTTCACAGACTGTATTTGTTCTCCCTTGTGTGTCTGTGTTAGGGTAACAAAGGAGGAGTGTCTGTACGCTTTTCCTTCTATGGACACATGCTTTGCTTCCTCAACTGCCACCTAGCTGCTCACATGAACAACGCTCTGCAGCGCGTCGACGAGTTTGAGTACATCCTGGAGACGCAAGACTTTGACATCTATGACACCCCACAAGTCCGGGACCACAAGTCAGCACTCCTTCACAGAGGCACACAAACACTATGCATATACGCAACGAGGGCAGCTGTGCAAGTAAAATGTGGCTCTGCGGCTCTTTCACAGGGTGGTGTTCTGGTTCGGTGATCTGAACTTCCGTATCGCAGATCACGGTTTGCACTTTCTCCGATCATCCATCAACAGCGGCCGGCTAAATTTGCTCTGGGGCAAAGACCAGGTATTGTACTAGTGTGAGCACACACACACGCACAATAACACACACACACACACACACACACACACACACACACACACACACACACACACACACACACACACACACACAGATTAGAACCCAGATGGTTAAGGATATAAACTGTGTGTGTTTACTTGTTTTACTTATGTTGTGAGGACATAAATCAAGCCCTGATAGTGTAAAGCGTTACATTTAGTACTGCTCTGTGTCACTGTGTGTTTCTCTCTCTCTCTCCGTTAGGACTGCAGGCAGCAGGCTCGCTCGTCCATGACATCACAGCAGCAGCAGCAGTGCAAAGGTAGGAATACTGCCGGGTGATTTCCTCGAGACCTCCATGGGAATTCACGGAATGTCCCGGAACGCCCAGGGTGGGCCTCGTTGTCATTTTTCCTGTTTGCTTGTTTCCACTGAGGAGCCTTACTTCCTGCTGCTGCTGCTAGTTTGCATGCACACACACACACTCACGCACACACACACACACACACACACACACACACACACACACACACACACACACACAGATAACAGATAAC
>VUQG01002543.1:23257-40219 GCA_015106755.1 Etia nguti
ACTTTCTCCGATCATCCATCAACAGCGGCCGGCTAAATTTGCTCTGGGGCAAAGACCAGGTATTGTACTAGTGTGAGCACACACACACGCACAATAACACACACTTACTCATTGTTTTCATTTTCCTGCAGCTCATCATGATGAAGAAGAAGGAAGCCTTCCTGCAGGAATTTGAGGAGGGGCCGTTAAATTTTAAACCCACCTACAAGTTTGACCGTAACTCCGACACATATGACACCAGGTAACGTGCTACTGTGCAAAAAAAAATCTGTATTACACACACATGATCGGCAAATTTTGTAAGCCTTATTTGTGTCCTTGTTTTCATTTTAATTTTGCACAGCGCTCCAAAGACATGGTTGGGTTTAAAGTAAGAATTCTTTTGTGTGTTGCATGCCCCACATTCCTTTATCAGCTTTTGCCACCACATCTTTAGTTGTAGCAAAACTAGACACGCTAAATGGAAGCTCAAAGCAGCCATGGCATCTATAAAGCTGATTTATAGATGAACCTGGTAGCAGCTGTTTCTCCGACTCATATCCATTCTTGATACAAACAAGATGTGTGTCTCTCTGAGAAAGAGCACTGAGGCTCTTCCCTAACCATAAACAGACCCAGGCCCCTGCAGCACCACCCTCTTCTTGCTCCTCACGTCTCTCACCTGGGTGCTGCTCTCTGAATGGTTGGGAGCCTGGTTCTGGATGTTAGATAGTGTGTGTCTCGGTCCTGTGTATAGGATAGGCACCTTGAGGGTTACTTAGATATAACCCACATTCACAAAGTGTATGGAGACACTGGCATAAGCGACAAGACTCAAATGGGTTTTATAAGCTTAATAAGACTGATAAATGGCAGACACGATCTTCAAATTCATTAGACGTGAACTCCCTTCTGCACCCAGCCTCCCACTGTTTGTTCCTGTGTAATGCACGTTTTGCTTTTTACAGCAAATTAGTGTGTGCATAAGCTGTAATACCCTGTCAAATGGTACTGTCCGCTTAGCAGTACCATTACATGCTACTTAGCATGTAGCCTACATCATTTCTCATATGCATGCTACACTATAGGTACAGCCTTGTACTGCATATGTATGTGTTTGATTTGCGTTCTTTAACAGCACTTATTTTTTCATAAGAATTAGTATGTAGATTTGCATGGATAGACATAAATGGAAATGTGGTAAAAGGTAAGCAATAGAGAGAAAATTAAAATTTTACATAGAAGTCATCTTCCTTTAGCTCAGCGTGGAGCACCCATAATTCTGTTGTACATGTACAATGACAATAAAGGGCTATTCTATTCTATTCTTCTATTCTGTTCCCAGTGGAAAGAAGAGGAAGCCGGCATGGACAGACCGGATCCTCTGGCGGATCAAACCCAAGCTCCTGCCATCAGAGGATGATGATGAGAAGGCATCAACTTCCACAGATGAAGAGCAAGATGAGTATCCAGTCCTGGTCACCCAGGATAAATACACCAGTGACATGAGCTATGGAGTCAGCGACCACAAGCCTGTCATTGCAACTTTCAGTCTGGAGGTGAGAGCAGATGCACTGCATAGACCTCTGCTTTTTCAAACGTTCTTTAAAAATATTTTCTTTTCTCTTATCTTTCCCGCAGCTGAGAAAAGTCTTTGACACACCGCTGGTGCACGTGTCTCCTGTGGGCATATGGAGCGCAGACCAGGATGCACTTTTGACCTACTCTGTCCTGGAGGACTTCATGTCTTCTACGTGGGACTGGATCGCCCTGTACAAGGTACTAGGACACATGTAAAGACAACAAAAATAAATAAATAAATCATTAAAATGGCGTATATTATAATTGTGTGGATTTGGACTGACTTTCTTACCCTTCAGGTGGGATTTAAGAGTGCGTCTGACTATGAAACCTTTGTTTGGGTTCGAGAAAATGAACTGCCAGAGATAAATGAAGTCATACAGGTAAAGTGGAAGTGCAGCATTTATGTCATATTAACAAATTCTTTATGAATGCGTTATTCATTAACATGCGTGCATGCGTTGTTGCAGATTTCTGTGGATAAAGGTCAGATTCCTCTGCTAGGTGGACAGTATGTTTTGGGGTACTACAGCACAAATATGCAAAGCATCACTGGCCTCAGTGCTAGCTTCCAGGTAACTGCTCCACTATCATATCTGTAGTTATATAGTTACATATTTTTTTTAACTCATTACATAAATGTAGAATTTTTGCTAATACAGGTGTACCTACATAAGAGGTTACTGAGTGCATGCTGTGTTTGGAGAAGGAAGCATGGCAGTGTGCTTTATTTTGCACTCTCTTTGGATCTTACAGATCCTGGAGTCTAAGCGTGCTGTCATGGAAGGCCTGGTTCCCGAGGATATCAATGGAGTCAACAAATAAGAACAGATTCTCTGCAGTGCCACGTCTTATTCCTCTCCACTGCAAAGTCACACAGATCTGAATCAGGCTATAAAACTGCCCCAAGGTTAACTCCTTAATCTACTGGATGAGCGGACTTTGTCATTTATGTTGGCCCCCACAATTTGTCATCATGTTAACTTCAGTTTGTTATTTGGTACTTTGCCTTTAAGGTTCAGGCTTCACTCTTGTTGAAACAAGATCTCTAATAAAAAAAACAAACTTTAATGAGTAGCCTCAGTCTATCCACAGACCCTGTTAGAGCAGATATACGGAGATACTCATGTCAAACTGCACAGCAGCTTGAAAACAGAAACTGCATTTGAGTTTTGTTTTAAAGTTGTATGTTTTGGTAGCCCATAGTAGTCAGTGCAGATTATACAAAAGGTGCAAAACATCATTGTGTAGAAAAGTGTGCCCTTTTGTTTATATGTGCTGTCTTAGTGAAGAAAGATGCACCCAGCAATTGAAATTTTAAATTTCTTGCAATGGGTTGTCTGCAGAAACTGTTGAATATGAGTATCTTAGAGAGGAACAAGACACAGAAACATATCATCCAACATTTTATATTAGATGTTGGATGGTCAGCTGGTTGATCGAATGAACGATGCAGCAACCTGTAGGATGTGTGCAAATGAACAACTGGCAGGGAGGCGCTGGGAAAATGTATCTTATCTTTAGAATATGAATGCAGGTTGTCTGTTTTCCTCTTGATGAAAATGTGTTATATCTCTCACACTGCATACATGAAAAGTATCAGCAGACTCAAAATATACTAAAAGACAAACTAAATATTTTTTTGTGAATTTGTTTATTAAAAAAAATAATAATCCAGTATGTTTTCATGATTTGGATGTGTGACTAATCATTGAAAAATTATGAGCAGTGGGTCACTTTAATTATCAGTAATTAAAGGACTGGAGGCTTGTAATCTGGGAGTGATCTTATTATTTTTCAATAACCAATATGCAAAGTCAAATTTGCTTTAACCAACAGAAGTAATAAGCGCAACATTGATTATGGTGATATTGCCCTGAGTGTACTCCAAAGAAAACATAGAACTGTCTACTCTCTGCATTGATAGATAATATATAGAACTGTAGGATTCCCATTTATGGCCATCTGAGTGTCATTAACGATTTTATATATACATCATAGGTAGTAAAATTGGATAAACTATTTCTCTTAGTGTCTAATAAGCCAATCACATGGCAGCAACTAAGTGGATTTAGGCATGTGGAGATAATCAAGATAGCCTTTTGAAGTTTAAACTCATCATCAGAATGGAGAGGAAAGGTGATTTAAGTGACTTCGAATGTGGCATGATTGTTGGTGCCAGACATGCTGATAGTCTGTCCGAAAATATTTATCTAATGCAATTTTCCCCCAAAACCTTCTCTAGGGTTTACAGAAAATGGTCCAGACAAGAGAAAATATCCAGTGAGCAGCAATTGTTGGTGTGAAATTGTCTTGTTGATGGCAGATGTCAGAGGAGAATGACCAGAAGCTAGTAATTAAAAAAAAAAAACCTAGTTAAAACCAACATATGCAGAAGAGCATCTCTGAACACACGTCGAATCTTGAAGCAGACAGGCTACAGCAGCAGAAGACCACACTGGAAAACTAAAGCTGCAGTTTGCACAGCCTGACCAAAATTGGAAAGCCACCAGATCTCAATCCAGCAGTACACCTTTGGATTCAGAAGATTCACACCATAAATCTGCACTCAAATCTGGGTGTATCATTATTATTATTATCATTATTATTATTAACACTGTGCCTCACCAGCTGAATTATACTGATACACTTTTTCAACTATAAGTTACACTAATTCACATAGTTTGGTACTGAAAAACTGAAACACCCATATCTCTCAGAAGTTATTACAGTGCAAGCTCAGTTTAACTACTAGGATCGCATTGCTTTAGTGGTTCTGCAATTCAGCTGTCATGGTAAACCAGCATGACTGAGGAGGCCAGTGAGTGGATGGATGGGCTTATTCAGGTCAGATTTTGGGAGGTACCCATCCTGTCTCGCAAAACTAAAAAGAGGTCATTCATCAACCTGTGCAGCTAGTTTTAAAAGCATGAGCCTACTCGAAAAGCGCACAACAAATGGAAATGTGTTGAGGACATCCTGCACTCACAGTCAGCTGCCCTAGTGTGTGGTGAGTTCATTGATCCACTTCTGCACCTGGAGATAATGTCTCTCCTGTTGGTCTCCTGCTTTGCATCTGCAGTTTAACACACCAATGTTTTTGTACTGTCTCAAATGCTGGCTACATTGCTCCGAGTCTACACTACGTGTACAGTTGTAATTATGCATAACATGTGGGAGTGCAAGCATATTTTTTCATTTATTTATTTATTTAAACTGAATAAATATGGATATTTCTTTTTCTTTTTTTTTTCTTTTTTGATATATCTAAATAAATATGGAATAAAATATGGAATAAAAAGAAAAGTAATTTGAGTAAATGCTCCCCTGTGAAAGTTAGTTGCCTGTCCATTTCATAAGATAGGACATCAGAAAGCTCGATCTTACAGAGACATTATGAAGGTAAAGATGACTGGACTCCGTCTATGAAGAAGGAATGAGCACGGCTACTTCCCATAATTCATTGCGTGAACCCGTTAACTGACGTGATCATTTCGACTTCTTTACATATCTTTCATTTAAAGGCTCTGCGGTGGTACACACGTGGGAATCTTTATCTTGTCGCTACCGCTCTAAAGGTAAGGTTTTAGCACAGTTGTTTAACACTGTAATGTCGTATAAACTCGGACACAGTTGTGCAAACAAGTCACTGTTATCTTACCGGCCTGGGCTCGGCTATGAAAGGATTTAGATGGTTAAAGTGTTGGCTAACGGCAAGCTAGCTCGGTTAGCTTGACAGACTGTAGTCAGCTAGCAAAACAGTAAGCCAAAGCAAATATTCAGGTAGGACAATTCGACTTAGGTTTTCATAATAACTTTTAAAAATGACTCCGTAAAATACTTCCTGTTGCTTTGTTTGCTTAAGTTAACTTGAATGAAATGATGTTAGACATTGTCTCGTTGAATTTAGCTAGCTGAAAAACTGAGTAGTGCTTTGTAGTTAACTACGTTTAGGGGGATGCACAGCAATATCAGCGTATGATAGTAATGCAGCACCGCTAAGACTTCCACATTTTGGAACATTGTTTGTCCGTTGTCTATCTGCATTTAGTATTTCTTCGGAAATTTTTGTAGAAATGTTAAACATTTTTAAAATATGGTCTTTTTAGAGGTGGACCTGTAGCAGACATGTCGAGTGAGGACGTGGAGCGGCTTCTGATCCAGTTTCAGGACGAGAATGGAGAGATCCTGGGTTCACCTTTTGATGTGCCTCTAGACATTACCCAAGACAAACTACAGCTCGTCTGCAATGCACTGCTTCAGAAGGTAATTATACAACATAAATATCTGTTATATAATTGGATAAATGTACAGCCCAGATTGAAATAACCAAATATGATGGTCATGACATCGCTTTTGAATTGAATATCTAGTAAACATGCTTTTTTTTTTTTTTTTTTTTTTTTTGGCTGTCATCCACTCTAGGAAGAGCCAGTCCCGCTGGCATTCTTTGTGCATGGGGAGATGGAGGTGGTGTCCAGCCTGGGGACATGCGTTAAGGCTCTTGGGGTTGAAACCGAACAAGTTCTGCCTGTGGTGTACCAGCCTCAAGCTCTGTTCAGGGTTCGGGCTGTGACACGCTGCACCAGCACGCTACAGGGACACTCTGAGGCCGTCATCTCAGTTGCTTTCAGCCCCACTGGCAAGTGGGTACCTTTGACACAAAGTGAACAGATGTCAGCTTTTCTCTGCCAGTTTGTCATGATCTGTTGTACCTTTTGGGTCGGAGTTGTGTAACAGTATATGAAAATGGAATTGTGTTGTGACGTCACACCTCTAATTAGATTTCAACATTGAACCATTTGTCTGTTTTTGTTTCAGATATCTGGCCAGTGGTTCAGGCGACACCACGGTGCGCTTCTGGGACTTGACAACCGAGACGCCCCACCACACATCCAGGGGTATAAAATAACATCTACAAGGCAGCATGATCTGATAATCATTGAACTTCAAGTGACTGATTGCTTTAATACACCATTGTTCATTTTAGGACACACACACTGGGTATTGAGCATCGCCTGGTCACCTGATGGAAAGAAGCTGGCTTCAGGTTGCAAGAACAGTCAGGTGTGGTTCAAAAACAAACACACATGATCCATAATTAGGTTTCAAAGATACATTCATTAAACCTTTCTGTTTTTTTCTATCTCTAGATATATATCTGGGATCCAGTGACTGGTGCGCAGATAGGGAAGACTTTGACAGGACACACCAAATGGATCACTTGGCTCTGCTGGGAACCTCTCCATCTGTGAGCACTCAATCAAATTTTCACTCCCCTTGAATTTCTCTGTACTTTAACAGTACAGCACTTTAACTCCTTTTTAAAAATTGAGATTGTTAGGAAAAGAAAAATAGTCTTTTGCTCTTCACATGGACCGCTTACCTGCATGCAGATAAATCCTGTGATTGGTGAACTGCAGCTGGACTACAAACAAATAAAAGCAAAAAGACTTGAGCTACCAAAAATCTCTTCCCTTGCCTGATAATCTGTAAAAATGTGTTTGTAGAGATGGCAGTTACTTGCATAGCAGTTACAAAAACACTCCACTGAAATATTGAGTGGTGAAATGAAACTGTAACACATGAATTCTATTTCATAAGAAGCCAAACTTAATTTAAAAGCAGTTTGTAATTTACAGTTATAGAAAATATATTGTAGTTCAGCCTTGGACTTTAAGTTATTCAGGAAGAGGCAGGCAGCCAATATATGTTCAGATATATCTGAACTGCTTATTCAACAGCAGGGTGGAGAGCGTGTCTGTTTTTACACTGCTGGAAAAACAATACTGTGCTGTAATTGTCACAGTAGTTTTGGCAAACAAATAAATCACAAGGTTTCAGAAATGTTACAGACACAAGAAGAGAGTTTCCCTTAAATGTGAATTCATTAATTTACAACTGTGCAGGTATTGATTATCATTTGATTATGAATTGAGAGTAACTTAAACTTTGTGATCTTATAGTTGTTTTTTTTTTTTTATTCTTCTCCCTTTCAGTAATCCAGAGTGTCGGTACTTAGCCAGCAGCTCTAAGGACGGCTCAATACGTATCTGGGACACAGCGTTGGGACGATGTGAGAAGATCCTGACTGGGCACACTCAGTCTGTGACATGCGTGAAATGGGGAGGAGATGGACTTCTGTACACTTCGTCCCAGGACAGGACTGTCAAAGTGTGGAGAGCAAAAGATGTAAGTGCATGTGTGTGAGAAATATATGCTATTAAAGGGTTATAAGAGCGGTATGGTATGTTTATTTTTAAGTAATATGTTAAACAATGTTGGTGTGTATTCTAGTGCATGAAACATAAGAGTAATCCAGTCCACTGTTTTTATTTATTTATGTATTTTTTTGTTTTGGTTCTTGTGCATAAAGAATGTAGGCTGATCATGCTAATATAGCCAGCTGTTATGGCATCAGCAAGGTGTTTTCACCCAGAGAGCTGCTGCTGCCAGCTGTGTGGGAAAATCCCAGCAGATCTGCATTTTCTGAAATACTCAGACCAGCCCATCTGGCGCCGACGACCACGTTCAAAGTCACCTTTCTTCTCCCTTATGATGTTTGGTTCGTCCTGGCCATGACTTCATGTCTAAATGCCTAAACCCATTGAGTTGATGCTGTGAAGTTAATGAGATATTTGTGGTAACAAGCAGTTGAGCAAGTGTACCTAACAAAATGGCTGGTGATTGTATTTCAAGTATTTACATACTGTTAACATAAAAAAAAAGTTGTTGCTCTTACAGAGCCCTTGTGCAGGTCAGCTGAAAAACTAAAACCTGACCTTAGTTCTGTGAATAGGCTTATTAACAGTATGTTCATGTGTGGCTGAGACACTAAAATATTAATGGCCACGGAGAGGATGAGTAGAATAAGAGGAAAGAGAAATCCGTGAAGAGCGTTTGGATGAAAGGTTTTATTTTCATCTCTTTGATGCAGGGTGTCCAATGTAGGACTCTGCAGGGCCACGCCCACTGGGTCAACACCCTGGCTCTCAGCACCGACTATGTCCTGCGTACAGGAGCTTTTGAACCCGCAAATGCCACTGTCAACCCTCAGGATCTCACTGGATCATGTAAGACCCAAAACATGTGCATGTTCTTTAACATTCTGATTTTTAGTAATTGATCATGTATGGTGAGTTGTTTTTTTTTGTTTGTTTGTTTTGGTTTTGTTTTTTTTTAGCATTTACGTTTTAATAGGTTTGACTCCAGAAAACAAAGTCTCACGTACGCACCCACAAAGTGGGGTTTTTTAGTAGCAAAAATGTGTGATATTAGAGGGTTTTAGCAGCACAGATACAGCTAGCATGGCTGCTGTGGGTTCGGTGACCTTTCTGGTCTCACGAAGTTAAAGTGGTTTGTTTTCATATAACAACTTTTTCTTCTTCTCTCTAGTGGAAGAGCTGAAGGAGAAAGCCTTAGAGAGATATAATAAAGTCAGGGTAGGTACCCTTTCTTGAGATTTGTAAAAAGTCACATTTCCTTCCTCCCTGTTTTAGCACCCTGACCTTTATCTTCTGCTGCAGGGCTCAGCTCCGGAGCGCTTGGTTTCCGGCTCAGATGATTTCACCTTGTTTTTGTGGAATCCTGCACAAGACAAAAAGCCTTTGGCCAGGATGACGGGCCACAGCGCTCTGGTCAATGAAGTGCTCTTCTCCCCGGACACCAGGCTTCTTGCCTCTGCCTCCTTTGATAAGTCTGTTAAAATCTGGGACGGACGCACTGGAAAGTAAGAGAATCACCATCACAAGGAATAATAAATGAATTTGCAAGTAATACAACTTTTGTCCAGGCGATGGTGCTGTACAGCCAAAGATGTACATCTTAGAGATTATGACTCTACCTGCTTGTCCTTTTGCCCACAGGTACTTAATGTCCCTGCGTGGCCATGTGGCATCTGTGTATCAAATAGCATGGTCAGCAGACAGCAGGCTGCTGGTCAGCGGCAGCAGCGACAGCACGCTTAAAGTGTGGGATATTAAGAGTGGGAAGCTCAACATGGACCTGCCTGGTCATGCTGATGAGGTGGGGGAAGGAAATTTGACATAAATGCTTCTTCCTATATGCTGATTGCTCTTCCCGAATGACCTTGAGTCTTATCTGTGCAGGTTTACGCTGTGGACTGGAGTCCTGATGGGCAGAGAGTGGCAAGTGGCGGAAAAGACAAGTGTCTCAGAATGTGAGTATTATCCCAGGAAACCTCTCTCCATCCATTCATCCGTTTATCAGTGTTTCACAAATCCGCACACCTAAAACGTCTACCTTGTGTTGTATTTTTTTTTTTTTCTTTCTTTAGATGGAGAAGATAGCCACAGTTCTCTTCTCTTTCTGGACTTTGACAAAGGATTGTCACATCTTCTGCTTCCAGACAGCTGACAGCTGGAACGAGGGCAGCTAGACTTTATCTAATTACCCATTTGACTCCATAAGTATCTGTCACTAGTTGGAGTGTCAGAGAATGCAAATGCAGTCAAAATACAAATGCCCATGTGGGAATATTAATAGTGTAAGAGCTTAAAGGCATTCAGATGAACCAGAATATAAAATCATCAGCAGCCTCTTAAATTTATTACAAGTAGATTGTAATCTGTAGTATACCTTCTATACTACACACTCTATACCATGATCTCATCTGGGTATACAATTCAATTTTAGATCAGGTGCTCTGACATGGCTTCAGAAACTTGCTCGGTTGTCTTGCACACGTGTTAAAAGCCAAACAAGGTCGTGCACTTATTGAAACAGAACCTAACACATGTTTGTGGTTTGCTATTTTGGAGAAGGGACCTGCACATTTTCAGAACCATGTTTGCTACTTTGTCACCTTAGGCCTCACTAGATAAACTGTGAGTATCGGGTGGGGGCAGTGATGCCTTCCTCTGTGATGTAAATGCAGATGGTGCTCGCCCTGCTCCTTCAGCCTTTAATCTCCTGTCAGCAAAGCTGCAATCTGCTGATTTTTCTGCCTCCGTGGTGAAGCCAAGTGTCACCAACTCTGAACTGTTTGAGTCACAGCCCACACTGGAAATGCCAGATTGACCATTTTTGTTACAGGAATGTAAATATAAATGAGTATATTTATATTAGTTTCCTGGTCCCACTCAAGAATCAGCTTAAAGTGTTCATCCACTTTAAGTGGGTGTTTATTATAAAAGCACTGGTGGAAACCAGCATGTGAAATATATTAACTATTTACTAAAATGGTAAGTCTATTGAGCTCTGTTAGTTATGAACTCCACCGCCAATCATCGGATTTGTTTATAAAATCAAAGATTTCCCAAAATATGTAATGGCAGTTCTTACTGTATAAATAAATATTTTTTAAGTGTAATCAGTGAAAGCAGCAGTTTTGTGCCTTCAACAGAATCTTGTGTCAGGTTTTAAAGCCACTCTGATGTAATTAGGCTGTTGGTTGTTTGAATAAGTTCAAGTTCCAGCAAACTACTGTGCTAGTGACTCACTGTTTACATTATGACTGTTGATAAAAATATAATATTGGGATTCAGCAGTGAAGGATGTTACACTGGTTAACAAACATTTCACTACTTTCATTCTTTCACCTGAACTTTTAACACGTGCCAGCTCCAAATCTGCAAATCATTGTTGTGTGGCACATTCAAGTATTGAATGATTAGGATGACCAGACAGAAACTGATTCTTTTTGGCATTTAAAAAAATCAGTTACATCTCGAGTGAGGCCAAATTTATGGAGGTGTTTTTGTTGATCCTGAAATCTGTAAACAAGTGTTTGAGGATGAGTTCAAAAGGAAACTAAAGCCAACTGAATCAGCAGCAGGTTTTCCAGAATTTTCTTGGCAATCACTGAGCAGGGGTTTATACTGAGCTGGTGGATAACATGCTGAAAGCTTATCAGCTAATGAGTTGCAGTGTCGCTGAAGGGGGGCTTTTTACATTCTCATCTCGACTTTTTCCACCAAATCTCTGCGATGAGCACGGGGAAAGATTTTCTCAAGATATAAAAGCGATGGAAGCTGATATCAGGGAAAATTTTAATCCTGAGCATGATGGGTAACTGCTGTTGGTTCTTGCAAAGCGAGATGGATGTGCAGTACAAACGCAAAAGCAAGTGCCTCAAACATGTTTTAGCACTCCGACCTCATTTTATTTTGAGCTAAATTGGCAGAAATCTGCTTTAACACGACGCTGGTATCATGTTGTGGTTTGTTTTCAAAACAAATGGATCAAAAGCTTCTTTAGTGGGATATTAAAACCCAGAAATTGTGCTGATATTTTGAAGTGTCGAAACATCACAAACTGGACAAGCTTTCTGAAATGATTTTAAAAAGTAGATGAAGAGCTGGTCTGAAGTTCCCAGTAGCAAACATTTATTTATTTTTTGGTAGACCAGAGTAATCAAACTCACTCACTCACACTTAATAATTACAGGTTTATTAGTAATATCTGGTTATATGCATCATACTTGAGCATTGATGGTTTTCAACAAAAACACCAAACCTTTAATGTGCCCAGCAGGAATCACGGTAAATCTCAACAGTGACTGACAAATTTCAAATGCCGTTTCCCCTACGTATGAAAAGCAGTAAACCTTAAACACAAAGTCAGATCAGTAAAAAAAAAAAGTGTGTTAATAGGTGAAAACGGTGGTAGAGACCTAAACAAAAAAAACATCTTGCTGCTCTTGGTTTAAAGATTTTGCTATTGAGGACATTATGCTAGAGATCTAGCTGAAGCAGTTTGGCAAAGAGGACAGAAAGGCTTCTGTGGTGCCACCAGGTCGATCAAATCTGAGCCTCCCCCATTGATTGAGCTTCTGACATGATACTGTGAAAGTTTCAGGCGCTGTAGATGTGATATGAAAAAAAAAATCTGTTTACTACATGTTGCAGATTAGAAATGATACATTAAGCCAATATTTTGAAAACTTGTAGTACTGAAGTACATTAGAGGAGCTAATTAGCAATTTTAGCAATCTTTAGCTTTTGAGACGCTTGACCTTCAGTTAAAGAATCTTAAAATTGCCTGATGTCCAATTAGTCCTTTTGATGAGTGAATCCATAAGCAGAACAGCTGAAGATTAAAGTATAGTATTAAAGTAATATGGCTTATTTTCAGCTTGGCACCTTTCCTCCCCCCCATGCTTCACGCCTGCATTTACTTGAAAATGGTTCAGATTGAGGGTCAGAATAAAGCAATACGGGTCAAATATTCCCAAATGAAGCCTTCATGTGTCCCGCTGTAGAGAATTCAAAGCTTTAAGAATCTTACCAGATTAGCAACCAAAAGCTCACCAAATCCCCATGTAAAGACTGTGCTACATACAAACTTGTTTCCTACATCACCAGATTAATCACCACTTCTGACAGGTTGAGACCCTGAAATGATTTGCTGGAGAGGCACAGACTCCAGACCAGTTTGTGTAGCCTTGAGCAGCCTGCGAGCCACTGTCAGTGTGTTAGACTGATGCCACATTAATATACATGCAGCAATATTTAGTTCACAGCAGCGGCCGTAAAATGTTCATCTCAGAGTTCATCACAGAGACACAGAAAAGATATCCTGTCAATGTTACAGGGCGATGATGCCACAAGCACAGCAGGGTAAGCAACAGCAACACTATGATGTGTTGAAGCACTGCACAGATGTGTTAAAGTATCTCCCTCTCTCTCGTTCTCTGCTCAGTATAGTAAGTACTCAGTGAGTCAAAAGACACATTAATGGTTTCGTTACAAAGTGTTCACTCTACAACATGTAAGGTAACAACAGTCATCAAACGCTAAAACAGTGGTCATGTGTTTTCTTCCCTTTTGTTCCCCTTCAAAATTTGAACCTTTGGGTCGAAACGTTTCCATTTGTTTCATCATGTTTGTGATGATGAGATTCACAAAACCGAGCCTACAAGTTAGGTCAGGTGCACAGAACACGTCCTCCCCTCATCTCCCTCGTCTTGCCCTTCACAATCAAATCATCTCCTGTTAGTCTGACATTGAACGGTTTTGTGCAACTAACGACTCTGGTTTTCCTTTTTAGTCACTTTGTTTAGAGTCTTTCAATTTATTTAGAATGTGTAACAGTGTGGAGACTGGCCGAGACGACATGTCATCTGCTCGTGGCAATCAAATCGATCATGAACGAGATTAGAGGTGTTCAGTTGTGCGTAGTATGAGGCACTGGTCTGTGCTCCCCCCACCTCTCCCGTCTACTGGGTCTTCCACACGTTGTTAAGCAGTTTGACCACCTCCTCATAGATGACGAAGACTATGGCCACATCCAAGCACACGCGGCCAAGCCTGGGAACTGTCCCTTTATAAAACCTGCAGGAGGACAACAACAAGGTGAGATGAGGTAGATGGCTTGTCTGCAGAAGTAAGATTTTTTTTTTTTTTTAAAAAGCAAAACCCAAGCTAGAGAAGGAGGATATCAGTTACTGACGCTTGCGGTCCTTCTTGTTTCAAGATCTGGAAGGCACAGTCCATTGTGTTTTTGTAGCGGTGAGCCTCCAAACCCTACAAACCAGTAAAACAATGGTTTTCCAAAAGATAACAAGATGACAGCAAGAAAATCATTAGAACGTATGCTTCCCTACCTGCATCCTAGTCTTAACCACATCCAGAGGTGTATTTCCAAAAACGCTAGCTGCTCCTGCTGTCGCTCCAAACATGGCTGTGACGATCGGGTGCATTTCTTTCCTGGGATCATCCCCTTAGAGGTCAAATCCAAACATGCATTCATGTCAAAACCATGGGGAGGGAAACCCATCAGTTAACTGTGACCGCTCTAAAAGGCAGGACGCTTGAATGATATTGGAGCAAAGCACGCTTTCTCACCTTTGTACCAATTTCGAAGCGCGTTCATGACATAAAATCGGATGGCCTGATTTGTTCCTTGTTTAAGCACGGTTGCTGTTAGGCCTTGATACGTCCCCCTCACGCCTGAACGGGTTAAAACAGTTTGACCCATTGTGAAACGCAAGCACACGTGCACATTTGTAGTTACAACCTCTTGGCTGCTTTAGATTTCCTTCTCTTACCTTGCTCCCTGATAATTTCGCTGACTCCGTGAAAGAAGCCTCTGTAGCGAGGCCGGAGGGAGCACTGGTCATGGATCAGCTTCACCTGCAAGATTTCATGAGACCAGTTTACTCACTGATGACACGACAGACTCATAAGTGTGAATACACGCTTCTCCAACGAACCTTGAGCGTCTCCATGGGGCAGACCACTATAATTGCCTCTGTTATCCCGGCTCCCAAACCACACAAGAGGCTCCGTGTGTTGTCTAGCCGCCCTGTCGCATCTCGCATTGGATTGCTGAGCATTTCAAACGTGCCAAACCTGTAAGAAAGATTGGTTGATTGAAAGGGTCACCACCAGAGCAATACTGGCAAAAGTCATCAAAACAAATACACTGCATTTCAAACCAGCTGCTTTATCTATTCAGTTCAATTCATTTTCATTTATACAGTGCCAAATCACAACAACAGCTGCCTGAAGGCACTTCATATTGTAAGGTAAAGACCCTACAATTATAGAGAAAAAACAGAGAAAAGCCCAACAATCAGATGATCCCTATGAGCAACCACTTTGGTGACAGTGGGAAGGAAAAACTTTCTTTTAACAGGAATAAACCTCCAGCAGAACCAGGCTTAGAAAGAGGGAGTCATCTGCTGCTACTGGTTGGGGATGAGGGGAAGAAGACAGGACAAAAACGTTATCTACAGTGAGTGTGCCCTGCTGCTTTTTCTTTATGGTCTTTTTTTAATGTTTAAAAACCCAAACAGTTTGAAAAACATAAATGCTGGTTAGCTAAGTACTAAGAAATGCTGTGTCACTGATTCAACATCAGTCAGTTGCTTCATCAGTTTCAAGTTTGCAACCCCGCTCATCCGTGATTCTGCAAAACAAAAGGATGCAAGAGGCCCAAGTGCTTCTCTATCACAGCTGCGCTTCTTTTTTTTCTTCCTTTTGAATTGTTTCGAGTGTTTTTTTTCCTCACATAAAATCTTTATATTAAACTACTCTATATGATGCATGCATCTTCACCTGACTGCAGACTTGGGTATTGAGCCATACAGCAGGGAGCTGAGACCTCTATACAACCCCCTGAGCCCATGGTCTTGCACAGTCAGCTTCACGCAGTCACCTGCAAGTACACAGCATGCCCACGAGTGAGTAGACCAGCACAAGACCACCTTCACATGTATGTCCCAGTGACCTACCAATCCCTCTGTAACGCGGCGGGTTGACTCTTGCATCTAGCTGCAGCTGGGTCTTGACATACTCTGTAGGGAAGGTGATACAGATCTCGATTCCTCCTGCGATGCCACCTGAATGAGGAGACAAAGGGAGAGGGAGAATCACTGCTGTTGGTGTTTGTTGACTCACTGTGCACAACTGTTCTTGAATGTTCTTAGGGCAGCAAAGGGGGGAGAGACCTTGCCAGCATTTTCTACTTCCGCATGAAAGAAAAAAAATAAAAAGATGAGATGGTTCTGCAGCACAATCCCTTCAGCATCCCTTACATCATGTTTAGATTACCTCAGAGGTGCATTAAAGAATAAAGACTAACACTAACGTGCAGCTACATCATGCAGTAGCATCACTGCAGTTTTGACCCAGTTCTGCATGGTCAGCCTTAATGGGCGACAGATTGAGATTAGTCTGCGCTGGTTGTGTGTGTGGCAAGCACTAAGCGGCTATGGGAGGCGGGGGGGGGTTGCCGGCTGAATAGGTCGTAAAATCAACCTGCGAGGATGGCCTTTCCGGGATGCGTTATTTTCCTCCCTCCGATCGCGGCAGCCGCAAGGTTCCTCCTCGCCGCGTACGACTGCTGGTGTGCCGGCATAGAGCCCAGCCCCGCCGCCGGAGGCTGCCGATCCGGAGCCGAGCTCTGGCAACCTCTCCTCAAACCGCAGCTCTCGCAAGGCCCCTCACACACCGAAAACGGCTTGAGCAGCGAGGACATTTTTCTTTCTCGATTTTACGACGGTCCCACGCAGACAATGGCAGACAACAACAACAACAGCAGCATGGGAAAGGCGTAGCAATGTGGCGGCAGGCAGAGCATCAATATTCAAACAGCGGTCAGGTGATTGGACAGACCATCGGCTGATCCGCCGCGCTGCCTACTGTCATTATTTGGTCACGTGATCTGGAGGGGGGCGGGGGCTTTTTGGCGACCAATGAGGTGCAGGATGCTGTTTGCCTGATGTGCGGAGATAAATTTATATCATCTGACTGTGAGCCTCCACTGAATAAAGGATTGAATATAACAATCTGAAGGAGGGGTGAATTAACATTACTGTACGGATCAATACAGATATGGCGCTTGATGTTTCAAGTAACCAAATTAAAATACCCCAGCATTTAGATAAATGTTATATTAGCCCACATTCTTTTTTTTTTTTTTTTTAATTTAAGCGAT
>VUQG01002544.1:0-11621 GCA_015106755.1 Etia nguti
GAGAAATATGTTCTCTTTCTAGTCCCTGTCAGTACTCTTGCTGCAGCATTTTGGATTAACTGAAGGCTTTTCAGGGAGTTTTTAGGACATCCTGATAATAATGAATTACAACAATGTATATAAAGGATAAAACAGTCAAAAATTTTAAAACTTATTAAAAGTAGTTAAGAATAGACCGAAGAAAGAAATAAGCATTGAACTAACAAACAATCATTAACTGGTAGAAAAGGCGAAGCTAAATAGGTGGGTTTTTAACCGCGATTTGAAGGATTGAATGGAATCAGATTCGCCGATAGCGATGGGGAGGTTATCCCATAGATCGGGTGCAGCTAAGGCAAACGCTCGGTCACCTCGGCTGTACCAAAAGTGACTGGGAAGATGATCTTCGATTATACACCCCTACTAGAGCACTAAGTAGCTCAATGAAGTAGCTTGGCGCTATATTTTTAATAATTCGGAAGGTGAGCAGCAGGATTTTGAATCGAATGCGAAACTTAACGGGAAGCCAATGCAGGTCGGCAAGGACAGGGGTGATAGAGACACCCCAAATAAAGGCTTCAATCAAGTTAGCCAACTACCGGAGCTGCAGAAAGGTGTAATGAAGACGGTGCCTAAGTACAGCAAGCTGTCCATACCTGAGGCCTTGGAAACTGCTAAGCAAAGACTCACAGCAGCTTGAAGAGATACCAGAGAAATAGAAGGCAGGAGAATAAACCAGCTGTTCTCCACGGAACCAGCCAAGGTGTCCTCTCAGTAGCAGAGGAACAATATGAGAACAGCACCACCAAGGCAATACTGAAAGAACATGAGAGAAGGATGCAACCTATAAGGGCAATGCTCAGTGACTAGTGGATCTAAGAGCAGACCACAGCAACCTCCCTGAACAGGGTCCAGTAACCATTACAGTGGCAGACATCCAAGAATGGGTCTCGAGTATGAAGAGTTGACAGCACCAGGCCCCAACATGGTTCAAACATACCAGCTGAAGATGATGACTGTACTCCATGAGCATTTGGCAGTACAAATGAACCAGCTGCTAGTCAATAAGACACATCCAGAATGGCCAACTGAAGGCTGGACAGTCCTGATAACCAAAGACTGACAAACCTGTGCACCACCTGGACTGACTACAAGAAGGCCTATGACTTGATGCTCCACACCTGGATCCTGGAATACCTAGAATTGTACAAGATCAACAGGCCCCTAAGAGTCTTCACCAAGAACTCAATGGGGATGTGGTGTACAACACTAGAGGCCAACTTCAAGTCCACAGCACAAGTCACCATCAAGTGTGGGATCCTGCTCCATCCCCACTGCTGTTCTGCATAGCCCTGAACCCCCTCAGTGAGATCATTGACAAGACTGGCTACAGATACCGACTACAGAATGGAGCAGTTGTCAGCCATCTCCTCTACAAGGATGACATAAAGCTGTATGCCAAGAGTGAATGAGACAGTTCACTGATCCACACCACCAAGATCTACAGCAATGACATTGGAATGTCATTTGGACTGGAGAATTGTAGTTTGATGGTAACAAAGAGGGAAAGTAGTCAGAACTGAGGGGATTGCACTACCAGAAGGCAACATTGCAGACAGTTACAAGTACCTGGGAATACCACAGGCAAATGGGAACCATGAAGAGGCCGCTAGGAAAGCTGGAACCACCAAGTACCTGCAGAGGGTCAGGCAAGTCCTGAGGAGTCAGCTGAATGGGAAGAACAAGATCTGGGTTATCAACATCTACACCTGGTCTGTGATCAGATACCCTGCTGGGATAATAAGCCTGCCAGTGGAGGAGATAGAAGCCACTGACATCAAGACAAGGAAGCTTTCACCCAAGGTCCAGCACCATGAGACTGTATGCTGGAAACTAATATGACCGACCGCATGCTCAGTGAACACCTCAGGCAGCAGAAGCCAAAAAGAGAGGCGCAAGAGAGGAACCATCATAGAAGGACAGGCACCTGCACGTACCAACGGCAGATCGAGGAAGTGGCTACATCCAGAAAACATACAAACCTACACACACAAATCCATTTAAAACATAAAAATTGTCAGGATGTGTGCTGTGGCACGCAGGATGAAAGACCCAAACACAGGACTCGTACACAGAATGAAAACTTAAAGCGGCAGCTTTATTGCTAGGAACACTTTCCATAAAAGTAAACTCACAAAAAAAGCTAACCAAAACCCCAAACATGAAAACTAAAATCTAGAAATAAGACGCAAACCAGGAACTGAGAACCAGAACTTAGCCAGGACCACGAAGGGCAAAACACAGGATGGTGAGGATACGACACGATAAAGGGCAAAAGAAAACACAGGGCTTAAATGCACAGGCAAGACAACGAGAGGATGGGGAACAGGTGGGAATACAGCTGGGACAAATCAGACATAACGAGACAAAGGAAGCAAAGCAGAATACACTGACATAAGACAAGGATTATCAAAATAAAACAGGAAGCATGACATCATGTAGATGCAGACTTGACAGGGAAACATGACAGAGTCTGGAACAGAGGAAATACAAAAGCACTAGAGTGGGACCCAGGGAAAAAGCAGAGGGAAAACATGGGAACAGAGATTAAACACAAACTGAGATAAACAGTAGAGAGGACTAAGATCACTGAGAATTAAAGAAACCCAAAAACATGAACATCAGTAATCAAAGAATATAATTCCAGAAGTTGAAACACAAATACTGGGTCACAGACCCAGTACCGTGACACAAATCAACCACAATATCAGTAGTAATTTTATAATTTCACTTTATGGTCTATAAAAATGATTTAACATCATTTATTGTACATCATACCACAACATTCAGAGACTTTACGGCCACAGATCGTATAGAGAAAATGAATAGTAAGACAGCATTGTAATTGTGATTTCAAAGGCTGTAGGTTGCAGCCATTGCTTTAACATTGTGTATAAATGTAACAGGGCTCAGTGCTGGTTTTAACCATTGTAACAGTCTGAGCTTCTTCAAGCTTTATTTGTGAAGAGAACATTAGCTTACTAAAAACAGCAGCTCGCTAGTACTACTGGGATGTCATATTTTCACAAGGTAGGATGAGCCTAAAAGAGTGGGGCTACATGGCTACATGCAGGGATACTAGCATTAGTTATGTTAGTACATTACTTTCAGCCTAACCATCAGGGGTTCAGGTTTCCATTTCCCTGCAATGTCCCTTCACATTATTCATATATTTGTGTTAACATTTTCAGAGAGTGAATACCGAGGCTAACTGTCCACAATTACTTCTTAAAAAGGTCTCCTTAACAGTGAAAAGCTATCAGCGGCATAGAAAAACCCAGCCAGCATGCTTGTGTTTCTCCAACCAACGAGTGACCTCTTTACAATACACTGCATGGCTAATTTGCATTGCTTTTTCTCCAAGGACAAAAAAAGTCGTGGAAATGGAAAGGCTAATCTAATAATTATTATAGCTAACGGGGGGAAAAAATTGAAACTTAAAAAGTGAGTGGAATCCCCATTTCAAAGATCTGAAATTGGATTTTTGAATCCATTTCCTTATTTCTATTTTTAATTAGCATTTTTTTTTTTTAAATTTAAAATATGTTTTTTAATTCTCAATTTGAACATCTTTTAAAATTGGGTTTTGATTCTTTCTTTTTCTTTTTTAAATCACATTTTCTATTTGAAGTATTTATTATTGGATTGTTTTAGAAATATGTATTAATAATTATCTTTTTCATTTCCCATAAACAATGAATTATGTTATTCGTGTCTAAATAAACAAAAGACATTAAAAGAATTCAAAATGAATTTACTAATGCATATCTTATTTCACAAGTCATCATTAAATCACGCAATGCTTCATTTCAGTGTGCCTGACTCTCCTGATCCTCGACGCACATCAGCAGTGTGCACATGTTAGTTAAAAATAAAAGGAATGAAGACTGGAGTAAGGAAGGAAAGGAGACAAGGACGCCGCTAGATGGTAACGGGTCGCGTCCTGCTGTATTCCTTCGACTCCGTTCATCTCTATTCACAGTAAATAGAAGCATGGAGGCTCTGACTCTCGGGAGCTAACAGCGAGCAGCGGGGGGTAAAAACGCTGCCGCATGCGCTCTTGCCTTGACTAGAACACACAGGAAGGAAGCGTGATAGTGGTGAGGCTTTGGCCAGTTGGATTGAACTCATTTTAAGTGAAAGCAAGGTGTGTTGGTGGCGACAGGAGCGGGACAGCCCGCCGTGCAGAGCATGAAGCGGACGGCTGTGGTGGCCAGGCACAATGGCCTCGTCTCTCCGTTGGGGAACAACAACTCTGGAGCTTCTAGCATCGTCTCGCCACCCCAGCTGAGAGCTACTAGTATCTCCGCTTCTGCCGACACCGATGCGGGCGGTGGGATGGACGGCCTGCTGGATTTCTCCAAAGGCCCCACCGTTAAAACTGAGCTAGTGTGCAAATGGATTGACCGAACTTCTTCAAGACAGAGGCTTGGGCGGACGGCGACATCCGTCTGCGATCAAACTTTCAGCTCCATGCACGAGCTCGTGGACCACGTCACCACCGAGCATGTAGCAGCGGGGCTGGAAAGCCTCAGTCACGTCTGTATGTGGGACGAGTGTATGCGCGGCGGGAAGGCGTTCAAAGCCAAATACAAACTCATTAACCACATTCGCGTGCACACCGGGGAGAAGCCGTTTTCATGCGCATTTCCCAATTGCGGCAAGATGTTCGCACGCTCTGAAAACCTCAAGATCCACACGCGCACGCACACTGGTAAGGGTTCGTGATTGTGTGACTGCTAAGAGAGCACAGATACTGTCATTGCGCTCGCTCAGTCCGTGCCATCCGTCAAGACAAGCTTCCTGTCAGGGACCGAGAACATAGAGCTTAATACAGAGCGCTCTCTCTCTGCTAGGAATCCCCTCCATGTTTACTTGGGCTTAGTTCGGTGTAGATTCACGTTAAACTTGAGTGCTCCCTTGTTTCCTAGAGCAACCACGGTTCTAAACTGCAGCAGAGGAGTCAAGCAAGGTGACAGGCATCAGCACAGGTCAGCTGGCTTATGAACTGAAGTGAAATGTGTTTAGCCCCCAGTACCTATGAACAGTAAACCCGTCCTTTGGTAATGACGTATACATCAGTTATTAATCATCAATAACAACAGCTTGCAACCCGTTTGCTTGTTTTTTCTTCTCTGGGGAAGGCAGCATTTACTGCTTTTAGGGTCTTGAAATGAACAAGCCAGTAAAAGTACAAAAGTCACCAGCTAAACAACTAGAACTTTATTTTTTCACTAAACAACCACACAATCCAGAAAATGAGTGTGATGCTGTACTGACATCATGGGCGTGGTAGCACAGGGTGCTGATTTGAAATTGGCCGTATATGTGACAGATGCTCGTAAACTGCATCGAATAAAGAACTGGTACTTACTGGGTGCTGTCCCACTCTGAGCACTCATGGTCCCCCCCCACCAAGCTCTCACACACCTTCATTCATTCATTCTAGTGCCACGTCTAACATTCATGCATGCACTCACAATCTAATGGATCAACTTGCTCCAGGATGCTTGGACATGCAGGGTGGAGGGGCCACCAGCTTTGTTATTGGTAAAAAAAAAAACTGCTTCTGATGTGAGTCACAGAGGCTCCAGCTGAATGAGTGTAAAGTGGTATTCCGCCTGTATAAATAGCTGAGTGGTCCCACATAAATGCTGGTCCATTTCTTGACCATGTCTCTTAAAGATGTTTTATTACCATAACACTGAGTTTGTGTCACTGATATAGACTTTTTCTAGGAAGGTCAAAGCATTTCTGTGTGCGTGTGTGTGTGTGTGTGGTGGGGGGGCAGTGCTCTGTGGAGGCTCTGTGCATAGACTGTACATAAAAGATGGACACAGATTCCAGGTCTGAAAAGTGAAGCCCGTGTTGGTGATGTCTGGTTCCAAAAAGCCATAATGGTGAGGCAAAAAAAATTTCAGCACATAGCTTAAAAAAGGGGTCTGCCACTGCATTCATCTTTAGTACAGTCTATGCTTTTATGTTTGTTTCCAGTTTTCCCAAGACATTACTCCTATTCCAGTTAAAGACAGCATGAAAGAATTAGTACAACTATAAATACGTTTTCAAAAGGAATAAAAAACATGCAAATGTTAGAATTTAGCATGAAGTTATCTCTTCTGCTGATAATCATCCACTGTTTCATTTTTTATAGTTCACTAAATCGTCCAGTGTTATGTGAAAACAGGGTTTTTTATTAGTTGGTGCTCCCTCGCTGACATTACCTTACTGTATTTTCTCTTTATCCCGGAAGAAGGAAAAAACCCTGGTGTGTGTTTGTCCTCTCACCAGCTGCAGTGTGTCTGCACGGAAGCAATGAGAGCCGGACCTACACAGCTCTTCTGTCCAACTGGTGCTGCATTAATCAATTTGGTGCCTCACTGTACATGTAAAACAGCAAAACTGCAGCAGATTTTTTGGTTTAAATAAATTTATTACATGTTCCATTTACATTTACTGGAGAAATTACATTTAAAAAGAAAGGGGTAAGGGAAGGTAATTTATACTTAACAGGTCCTCCAAAGATGTAGGTTTTTGCCCTGTAGTAGGAATCAAGCAGCATCCATAACTTCCCTCCACCATGCTTGACAGATGATATCAAGCATCATTTGTTCTGCACTCACAGATTTCCTTCGTCTGTAACCAGTCACCTTGTTGTCCATGATGGCTTTCTTCAAAGCTTCAGTCACCATTCAAGAGCTGCTGTTTTGCTAATTTCTCAATGGATCAGCCTTCATGTCTAAAAAAATAACATCACTCTGCTGAGGTTCGGAAGAAAGCTATTCTCTGTTCACTCCTTTGAACATATCCAGTTGAAAGTCCGTTTTTAAGGTCCATTCAGTGTGCCGTATTAGCATAGACACCAATGTTGCTGAGTTCTTGCAAATTTGGTGGAGTGTCCCTTTGCAAACCTGATAATTGTGCGTGTGATGTCTGTTTTTCAGGTGAGAAGCCATTCCAGTGTGAGTTTTGCGAGCGGCGCTTCGCCAACAGCAGCGACCGAAAGAAGCACTCACAGGTCCACACAGCCTCAAAGCCCTACGACTGCAAGGCAGTAGGCTGCACCAAGTCTTACACCCACCCCAGCTCCCTGCGCAAACACATGAAGGTTCACATCAAGTCATCACCTACCTCTGAAACCCAGGACCTGTACAATGTCATCCCTCTTCAACTCCAGCAACCTCATCCGGCTGTCCTCGAGCCCCTTGACCTTAAAATGAACCACCTCTCTCCATCACTTACTGACAAAAACACTCATTTTTCTCTGCTGTCCAATCATGAATTGGATCTCAGTTCAGCTGGCGAATCGGACCATAAGCTGCTGCTACGGAGTTCGTCTCCTGTAGCAATGCCTCTGGATCTCTCTCTTTCAGGCCTGAAGAGCCAGCTGAGTCAGCAGCAGCAGAGCGGCAGGACCCCACGGAGGAGCCAACGCTCAGTCAACCCAGCCTTACCTCAGTTGTCTAACATTAAGGAGTGGTATGTCTGTACCAGGACTACAGCACCACACTTTCCTCTCCTTCACCCAGACCACATCAAATCAGAACCTAGTGATGACGAGGAGTATGTCACGTAAGGTTGAGGGACTGGTGAAATTTGACTCGAAGAACAGATCTCATATCGTCAGATCCAGGTCGGGCCAGAACAAGCAGTTGCATGGTTCCACATCGGTGGCCCTTGGTGAAGGTCAAAGGGACTGTCTCACATTAAAAATGTGTGGATCAACAGAAACGGCTCAAATTGTGTTGGAAAGGACGGGAGGAATTCCTGATTATGAAACAAAATGTTTTACTGCAAGTTATCAGTCATGGCTAGCTAACCTGAACTAAGATGAGTTAACTTTGTGCAAGTGGATCAGCGAATATTAAAGAGATTTGTGTACATGGTGACCTCTAGAGAGACGGATCAATGACCAATTCAAGGGCTCCACTTAGGTGAAGCAATCTTAGGGGCCAAGTTGATGGAAAGAGGTTAATGTTTCCTTGATGTCACAGTACCAATGTACACAAGGTAATGCGGCAGGACCAAACCAGCAGGTACACAGGGGAGTACTGAAGTCTCTGTATGCTTTGAGCAGACTGGTTTGTACAATTTTAAAACATTGATCTGCAGCAGCTGATTCTGCTGTCAGACCGCCACCTGTGTGGAAGCATACAGGGGTCTTTAGTAACAAACAGATGGCGAAAACGTGTCCAGAAGTATTTGTGAGTTTAATCCAACATAGCAGAAGTCAGTGAAACTACACTCACATCCTTGTTTGTACTGAATCTCCCACACTTCTTCAGTTGGATTATGAGCGAGTTAATCTCCTGTGTTTGTTTACACTTCATTTCCAGCACCTCAAGGTTTCAAACATCCCATGTCCTACACACAATGTGCATCAATAAATTAAGAAAAGAAGTAGAAGTGTGCATGGTTTTTGAAATTGCTTGAAAAAGTAACTGTTTGAAAGTGCACCTAAAACTGTTCATATGTGGCTCAGATCAATATTCATGATCTATCCACCAGAAAGGTTCAGAGACCTGCAGCAGGCTGGAACTGTCCACCAACCACAACCACAGTGGTGCTTGCTAATAGGTCGTAATTTAACTTCGCCATAAACACACTGGAAAAGACTATCTAAACATGACAATTACATTCACCAAGTATTCACACTTACCATGTGAATGCTTAACCCAGTCAGACAGAGAGCTGGCTGTATTGACTGTATTGGGGGTTTTCTGGCATTGAAAGTCTCCAGATCAGCAGCTAAGCCTCAGCCCAGCTGAATGTTGTCTATCATGTTTTTGTGTCTTGAAACTCTGACATAGATAGTAAGGTAGGTGGCTCCACTGTGCAGACTGACTCAATGATGTGAAAATTAGGCCTGAAAGTGCGATCCAGCCTTTGGTAGTAAGTTCTCTATCTAACGATTATGTAGAAAGTGCACTCATCCACTGCCAGGATGTTTCACAGCAGCACAGCTTACTGGGCTAATCTGAATTAAAAGAAGCTAAAATGAAAGCTGTCTATATTTTGACCAGTATGCCTTGGATTTTAAAATTTGGTCACATCAGTCGTCATGCTGTGTTCTTGGGTAAATTACTAAACCACGAGTTGCCAGATAAATGCTGTCTGACACTGTCCAAGTACACTCAGTGTTATTTCATTAGGCATACCTGCTGAATTGCTTGTTAATGCAAAGATCAAATTAGACGTTCACACAGCAGAAAATTGCATTTACACATGTAGACTTAGTCAAGATAACAGTGAAGTTCAAAGTAAGCATCAGAATTGGGACAAGGTGTTGTTGTTACCAGGTGGACTGCTCTAAGTATTTCAGAAACTGCTTATCTGCTGGGATTTTCACAGACAAACCTCTGTAGGGTTAACAGACAATGGGCCTTAGAAAGAGAAGGCATCCGGTGAGTGATGGTTCTCTGTAAGAAAATAATGGTCAGACTGCTTAGAGTTGGTCGGAAGGTAAGTCCATTAACCACTTGTTAGAACCAGACTGGAAAAACGTTGCCTGGCCTGATGAGCCGTGGCTTCTGCTGCAACGTTCGGATGGGAGGAACAGAGTTTGATGTAAATAACGTCACAGCATGAATTAACCCTACAGTTCTGGCCGTGGATGGTGATGGTGGTGGTGTATTGGTGTCTTGAGATATTTTCTTGGCACCCTTAGTGCTATTCTTTAAAGACCACAGCCAAGTTGAGTATTATGGCTGGCCAAGCCCATCCCTTTATGGCCACAGTGTACCATCTTCTTATGGCTGATTCCAACACTGCATGTCACAAAGCTCACATAATCTCAAATTGGTTTTTTGAACATGACGATGAGTTCTCTGTACTCTATGGGCTCCACAGTCACCAGAGCTCAGTCCAACAGAGCACCCTTGGGATGTGGTTGAAATGGGTGATGAATTCAGCCAAGAAATTTGCAGCAACTGTGTGACTCACTTTTCCTTCAAAGGCTAAAGGACATAATTAATGAAGTGTCTGGGTGTGAGTGTGTCTGCAACTGACATGTGATGTGTTAATATCAGCTAGGATAGCACCCTGAGGCCCTCAGAAATATAACCTAATGGCTAACAAAGGGTTTCTTGACAGCATTTTCAGTAAGTGTGTGTAGTCACTATATACCAATGAAAATGTATTTTCCAAGCATTTTAAGTTGCTTTTGTGTTCACGTGTGCTATCCTCATAGCTCTGGTGAGTGGTGCTCTTGGAGACTTGTGAAAAGCAAACATTTCTGTACCTGGATTACACCCAGGAGCCTCTCCAACCAAGAAAGAATTCAGCATGTGTAAGTTATTAGGCTCATCCGAGGGCTGACTGTGGCTCTGGAAGGTTTGAATCATGACTCCTGCACTGGGCATGTGCAGTGCTGTGAAAAAGTATCTGCCCCCTTCCTTATTTCTTAGCTGGTTTTTTTTGCATATTTACAAACACATTGCTTACATGCTTCCAGTCATCAACTAAAATGTAATGTTGGACAAAGATAACCTGACTAAATACAAAAAGGAATTTTTAAATTTAATTTCTTAAGAGAAAATTGCGTGCTTTGGTTTATATTTGTTTATATTCATAAATAGTCTAATTGTGTGTGTGTGTGTGTGTGTGTGTGTGTGTGTGTGTGTGTGTGTGTGTAAAATGAAGAAATGACCTGTTTTGCAGGTATCTTTATGACTGTGTTATTGTACAGATTTGTGTGCTTTTTGGTCACTTTAAATATCTGTCTTATAGAACTGTTATATTTGTTGCACTTTCTGCTCCACTCTTGGCCTGGCCGCTCTTAAAAAGACATTTTTAATGTCAATTAGAGTTTTACGTTCATAATCAAAGGATATATTAACGTCCCTTTGCTAAAAACTGATTGGTACTTCTACCTCATGACAGAAATGTTCTTTCTGGCTTGATATCACTCAGTATTTACTACTTAAATACCGGAAATCACTTTTTGGCACTTCACTGGCCTCCTGCGACTGTGCGCTCCGCACGTTAGCACGTCATGACGTATGTGGATGATCGGCAACATGGCGGCGCACAGTGTTCCTTTGACGTTAAAGAGGCTTCTGTTTGCTGTAAAGGTGAGCTGACCGCGAGGGACTGTGCGTTCACTCAGAGGACCTCCACAAACAGCTAAACGCACAGTCCTCAGTGTTTGTAACGGAACAGCCACTGAAAACAAACGTGGAGTTTCAATTAAGTGGAGGAGTTGCACCACATTGTTAAAGGTTTCAAAGTATTTTGCGCTGAAACTTGACATGCTGATACTGCTCTGTCGCGAATCTTATGCCGCAGAGTAGACACGAAGGCTTGCGGGTGACTGCTTGGCCTCTTGCAGGATGCTTTCATGTCATAGACCTTCCCGCGACTGTGTGCTGCCCTCTCCCCCCCTCTGTCTGCACTGAGCTCAGCTGGTTTGACCCTGCACACCAAACATCCCGTGTTTGTGCAGCCGGTGCACCGGTGACCTGACAAACCATCCTACTTTGGCAAAACGTACCTACCGTAAGTAGTTTATGCACATTTCTGCTGTCACAGAGTAATTCCAGCACAAATTTAAGTAGGTATGACGGTTTGCCACTTAACTTTGC
>VUQG01002546.1:0-16127 GCA_015106755.1 Etia nguti
CTGTGGTTCAGGGGGATGCCACAAGTCAATTAAAAACCTGTAACCGGAAGGTTGCCGGTTCGATCCCCAGCTCTGTCTGTCCTGGTTGTTGTGTCCTTGGGCAAGACACTTCACCTACCGCCTACTGGTGTTGGCCAGAGGGGCCGATGGCGCGATATGGCAGCCTCGCTTCTGTCAGTCTGCCCCAGGGCAGCTGTGGCTACAACTGTAGCTTGCCTCCACCAGTGTGTGAATGTGAGAGTGAATGAATAGTGGAATTGTAAAGCGCTTTGAGGTCTCGAAAAGCGCTATATAAATGCAATCCATTATTATTATTATTATATTGATCTGGTTATTTAAGTACCAGAGGGCATTGTTAATCAGGTTCAGCTGCTTTGGTGTTAATGAAATTAAAAAGTTCACTAGAGGGGCACCGTAATGCACAGTTGAGGCCAATGACAACAAATTATTTCCCTCCTCATCTTTTCTGACTTTTTTCACCACTTTTACATTTTGCTAGTGTCAATGTCACTACTGGTAGCATGAAGCAATACCTGGAGCCTACTGGTCTCCAGGATGACACATCAATACGTGACATTGCCAAAAGGTTTGCCTCCAAGCACAGTCTCAAGAGCAAGGAAGAAATTCCAGGACAAAGGCAGTTGCTCTAAGAGAGCTGGGCAGGGCTGTAGAAGGCCCATCAGTAGGACTGGTATCTGCTCCTTTGTGCAAGGAGGAACAGGATGAGCACTGCCACAGGTGGAAAGTAAATAACTAATCCATAGCTTACCGCAAAAGTTGATGGATTTTTAGGAGCGAAAACAAAAATTATTAAGTGTAAAAAGTTAAATCCTTCCATGAGATACAAAAGACTGTAGAGAAGTTTTATGTAGCTATCAATCATCCATCACTGGTATATGGAAGCATTTTGAAATCTGAAAGCATTTTGGTGTTAAGCTATCAGCTAAAACTAACAACCTTGGATAGTGAGTTGCCTCCATAAACTGTACTGGTGCATTGCACAGACACAGATAGCTGATATTTAGTGCCAATCAACTATAACTAATAAAACACTAGACATTCACTGGAGGACACCTTAGGTCAATAAAGAATCAATAAGAGTGGGTGAAACTACATACTGAGGATAAAAGACTGTGGAGTAGGCCTTGGCTGCTGCATATTGTATGGGAGGCTCTGGCACTGGCAGAAAAGGAAACAAGTCCAGGGGGTTACTCTGCAACACTTCACGGCCAAACCTTGCAGTGACTAATTGTCCTAAGCTGTTTTCTAATCCAGCAACTACAGAGAGAGAGAGCGAGAGGGATGTGAGGCATGCCGCTGTTTATCCACCTTTTTAATCGCAAATGCAAATTGTACTTCTTGGTAAATGCGAAGACATGCTTGCAACAGTTTGGGGTTTTCTCATTTGAGTTCAGTGACTCAAACTCACGAAAGTGAAGTCAGGTAGACAGAAATTGGTTCTAGCGACCCCTAATTTTAAGCCTTAACAAAACTCAAATAAGTATGTTAAAAAATCTCTTATGAATGGCTTTAAAAAAATGTGAAGTTGGACATTTAAAGGACAGTTTGTATGGGTTGACTTTGTGGCCACGAGAGGAACTACAGTTATTTGGCACTTCTGCATTGGCTTCATTTTCAACCCTACAGGCTCAGTTTGGTTATAAGCAGCCAAACCAATCTACCAGTTAAGTTCATTATATGTTCCTTCACAAAAAGACATGAAGGTGTCCTTTTATACACAGCCGTGGTGATGGCATTCTCTATATCACTGATGCATAAGAAGCATTCTGTACTGTAGAAAGTAGAAATCGAGAGTTTTAACTGGTTTATAGAATACTTGAAGGATTATTAAGCTCTGCTTGTTGGGTCCAAGAATTTTGACTAAATTATGACTAATTTCAAACATGTACACAAGTCAGAACAAGGTCATTGTTTGCAGAGGAAGTCTTGAGTGTGGTGCTCGACCCCAGTGCAGCTATTCTATACAAATGTAGGAATCCTGAAACTCCCCTAACTGTATGTGAGCAAATGTACAAAGAGCTCAAGTGATTTTCCCTGGATAAATAAATGCTCAGAGCTAACTGCATTAGCGACAACCAAGTGCTCAATTTCCTACAAGTCATTCTTTGATATGGATTTTAATAGTGTGGGAGTGAGAAATGGACAAGTAGCACCCCCAAATCATGAAAAGATCAGTTTGATCATATTACCCACTGTGGATTCTGTTCCCAGTCAATGTGGACGATTGGCCGTCAAATGTCCTCTGGTTATGAAGTGGTCTCTGGGCAGCTCAGACTTTGGCAGAAAGGCTGGGCACAGCACAGCTCCGCACAGCTTGCCATAGTTGACCAGCAGCCCAGGCAGATGGCCAGCAACCAAACAGCCCTATTAGCATTTGGTCTGGATTAAATCAAATGCCCGGTGGAGAGCTATCTCTGGAATGGCCCTGGAAGAATCTGTAGGAGAACAGAGAGAAGAGCTGGTGCTGGGAGTAAGACTGGGTGAGACCACAGTGTGGTTGGTGCTGGTTTGGAATTGGCTCAATGATTTAAAGTATGATAATAAAAAAGACTAAATTAGTCCTTATTCACTTTCTTTACCATTTCAACTATGTCATTAAGGACAACATTATTTACAGTTTTAAATGCCTACTGTAGACATTTGCAGTCCTTTTGGATGATGTCACCTGCGAACTGAAATTTACCAGCTTTTTGATACTGAATAATGAGTATTTTAAAGGGACAACATTTTTGATGTGGCAGTTTCCATTACAATCAGATTTATGGTGAATTGAGAAAGTATAACTAAACAACTGCAAAAACAGTTTCTCAAAAAATATGGGTGCAATGTGTAAAATGGAAATTAGTAATTAATAATTAATCAGTCTGCAAATCATTTGAAGCCTTTATTGTTTTCAGTTACTTACAAATACTGTAAATAAAAGGGAGATTAAGAAATGTGATTGTATTTTTTAAAGCTGCATGCTCATTTTGAATTCCATACCAGCAACACAATCTTCTAATATGTTAAATAGACTGGCTCTTATATAGCGCTTTTCTACTCTACCTGAATACTCAAAGCACTTCATACAACTTGCCTCATTCACCCATTCACACCCATTTAGACAAGCACTTTTTTTCTATGCTTTTTCTAGGTACGTGCTTTATATCTAACATATATATACATTCATACTCCGATGGTCATCAGAGAAAAACTTGGAGTTGGTATCTTGCCCAAAGATATTTGGCCTGCAGACATACGAACCACCAACCTTACTTGTGGTTCCTAGGATATCTGAAAGTAGAATGGGAGGGTGAGTCTTCAGCTTTCAGGCCCCTCTTCTATGGAACCAGCTCCCAGTTTGGATTTGGGAGACAGACACCATCTTTACTTTTAAGATTAGTGTAAAACTTTTCTTGTTGATAAAGCATATAGTTAGGGCTGAATCAGGTGACCCTGAACCCTCCCTTAGTCATGCAAAAGGTTTAGGTTGCTGGGGACTTCCCATGATGCATTGAGGGTTATCTTCTTCATTCAGCTTTTTAAACTTTCTATGTGTTTAATCATTAGTTACTATCAATCTCTGGCTCTCTTCCACACTGTGTCTTTGTCCTATCTCCCTCCCCTCACCCCCAACCATGGTGACAGATCCCCACCCCTCCCTGAGCCTGGTTCTGCTGGAGGTTTTTTCCTGTTAAAAGGAAGTTTTTCCTTTCCGCTGTTGCCAAGCGCTTTTCATAGTGGGTCGTTGTTGGAGTTTTCTCTGTATTATTGTATTACTGTATTTTATTGCAAGGGTTTTACCTTTGTGCTTTGAGGCAACTGTTGTTCTGATTTAGCCCTATATGAATAAAACTGAATTGAACTGAACTGAGCTGAACTGAAAACCAATGCATGGGCTCAGGAACACCTCTGAAACTACTGTACATAAACCCAGACTGCTGTTGCATCCATAAAGTTCTCTTATATAGTATTATTTCAGGAACCACTATCTCAAACTACATTGTTTAACTATTTCAACAGCACTGTCATAGACCTGCCACCCAGTGAAAATATTTGACAAATTATAAAATCAGAAATATTACAAAGTAAGCCCTGGACTATTGAGCTGCTAGAATTGAAGAAGCAAGAACGGAAATATATTTTACCTCATCAGTTGCAAAGAATTTAAAACACAAAAGTAAAAAAGTATTGTGATGCAATATATACCCAACCTTTCAACTAGCACAAAGGTCAAAGAAGGTGGATAATTAACACAGTCATATACAACACATTAAACAGGCAGCCATGTGTATTTTCTTCCAATTGGTTGCTCCAAGTTCAAGATTCTACTGATTTGTATCAGTTTTGACAATACACGAGAAATGAGCTACATGAGCCAACCACAGGTAGTTGTGAATTGACTTATTGACCAGGCGTCAGTATAACAGCAGCAGAAAACTAGGTAATTTAGAATTACTTTTCTCAAATTTCACAAATATGTCACCAGTTCAAAGCAGACTGAGAAAATCTGATGTAGCATTAGTAAAAGTTTTGTCAGGTATTTCATTGATTCCAGTCTTGTGTTTCAAACTTGGGCTTAAAAAAACTCTGACTACAGGGAAGATGTCTGTTTTCCTCCTCTGTCATTTTCTTTTCTAACATCTTGTTTTCTCCATGTTTTTGTCCTGTTTTCCATCCGTCTCATCTTCTAGAAATATAAAACCCCAGATTTGCCTTAAAGCTAACTTAAACCACTAACAACACTAACAAATTGAACACTTAAAAAATGTTATGCAAAAATAACTTTAAGCTCACTTTAAGCTCCGATAGGTGACTGTTTTTGTGTATTTCAGTTGAACTCTTGATTCACACTCTGCTCCATGAAAGCGGCCCCTGCAGTGTTTGCAGTCTGTCTGCTAGCTTTGGCATGAAGGGTGTGTTTGTGCCACATAGCATGAGTGGGTGGCGGATCGGTAGTCAGAATACAGTGAGGCGAACATGTTCAAGCAATGTTCCAACATCAACAACAACAACAACAACAACAAAAAAGGAAACTGTGATGCAGAGTCTAGTTTTAGCAAGTTGACAGGAATAACCTCAATTGTGGAGGCCTGAACACTACACTTTCTTAGCTCTGAAACTTACAATGCACTCTTCTGCCTTTATAAGACATGTATACTGCAACTCTAACTCTCTAACTGCTGCCTAGAGAGTGCATTAAGCATCTTTTATATACAAAAGAATAAAAAGGAGTCATGTGTAAAATTTCCACATTAAAATGTCAAATGATCTTGTCTTCGTAGTTGCTTATGAGTGCCATAATATAATAGTACTGATACTGTGTTAAAAACCAGCATATGGCATTATGGGCAGCCCAGTGCCAGCATGTTAGGGCTACCAACCCACTTTCCAGTTTACCACAGCTCTCTCCCCTTCATTAACACACTGACAGTAACTGCAGACATAGATGCCGAGGCCTCCTTCTCCCTAGCTACACCTTCCAGCTCTACTAGGTGGACACCAAGCATTCCCAAGCTAGCTAAGACATGTAATCTCTTCATCATGTTCTATGTCTGCCTCAGAGACGCCTCCTGGTAAAACACACCAGAAACACCTCATGTAGGAGGCACCCTGGAGCCATCCTGGCTAGATACTCGAGACACCTCAACTGGCTTCTTTTGATGTGCAGGAGTAGCAACACAGTGAGATCAAGCTAATTTCTTCCACCTGTATCCATAAGCTCATTCTTTTGGTCACTAACCACAGCTCATGGCTGTGAACATAGATCGACCTGTACCCTTTTACGACTGAGAACCATGACCAGACTTAGAGGTGCTAATTCTCATTCCAGCTGCTTCACACTCAGCTACAAACTGCCCAAGTGCAAATTGAAGGCTCAGTGAAGCCAATAGAACCAAATCACCTGAATGAATCTCATCCGCGGGCTCATGTTTGGATGCGGTATTCCCACGGCTGTTAATTTATTATTCTTTATTAGTCTTTGTCCTTGTTAGGGAGACTACAGAATTAATACAGTTAGGAACTATTTGGCAGTAGTGCTGAGATCCAAAAGTCACCTTTTCAAAATTAAGCTGCTCCTGGAGTACTCAACCACTGCTGTTGGGCAGTTAACTATAGTAACTGGTAGTCACTTCATCTAATGGTAAGTTAACAATTACCATCATTTCCACTTGAGCAACATTGTAATTTGCCAGTGATGGGGAAAGTCATCTTCCCTTCATCCTGCTACATCACAACATCAAAAAACTATAACTTTAGATACCTTGATACTAATGTAAGTACATACAAATATACTAGTATAACTCTGACCACAGATAACAGCGCTGGCCAACCAACAGCAGAGTTTATTACATGGCTTTTACTACATTAACTACACATAGTTAGCTCAACTTACCATTGTAAGTTGCCAAACATAACAACACTGGTGACTTTTTCATTAGAATGAAATGACAATAAGAATATGTGTGAATAACTGTAATATGAATATAGCCGTAACATGTTTAATACAATAATGTAATTGTTACCTGATTCACATCAGATACATTGTTTTGACACACACACACCTAAACTATGTCTTTACTGTGTTTGGGTCAGAACGTGTTTACTTTTTAATATGTTTTCTTACTATTACCAACAACAAAATCATGAACCTGCTATTGAAACACTACAGCCTAAAAATGTAGACACAGAGGATAGCCTGGTATTTTATTTTGTAAAAACAATTTTTTTTCCCCTTTAACCTAAGAGCAAACCAGAGGCCAAGAGAGGTGAAGTGGCAAAGAGCTAAACCGAAAAGGAAAGTCAGTGACCTGCCATGTTTTAGTGATCCTTTTGCTTCACTGATATACACACACACGCACTCACACAGACACACACACACAAGGACAGCGTGCCTGTTAATCTGAACTGATTGCATGTCCACTTACATAAATTATGGACTTGGGTGGATGCATTATTTACTCAGTAGAATTAAAAAGGCATGCCAGGTTGCTGGATGCTGTCACAACATCATGACATACACACACACACACGCACACACACACACACACACTGGGAGATTTAGCAGGAATGTAGTTTGAAAAGAAAAAGTCACTAAAATAAGCAGTTATCCTGTATACCCCTTCTCTCTTTGGATCTGTTGTCTTTTTTCTCTCCTTCCTTTCATCATTCCTTCCTGCCTTGTTTACTTCAGTTTCTTTCAGTCCCTTAATCATCTACACCCATTCTTGCCTATCCACTCTACCACTTGTCTTTTTGTCCTCGGAAAGTTCTGCTTTTTTACCTCTTTTTCATTCATTTTTTCGCTTCCTTTCTAAAAACATTTCTACCCTCTACCCTCTTTTCATTCATGTTCTAATGTATTTAGCATCCATTCTTTCTTCGTTTCTTTTGTCCTTCCAATTGCTGCCCTGTCTTTCCTCCTTTACCTTTCCACCTTCTTTCTATAGGCTCACTATTATTTTTACCTTCTCTACCTCGTATCATTTTCCCTACTGTCATTTTAAACTTCTTTTAAAATTCACTTATTCTGCCTGCCTTATTTTCTGCTATTCACCTCCTTTCTTAACTACAATTATCTCCTCCTCGTCTCCCAGGTTCCCGACTTAATCTCTTAACCCTTAGGCTTCTCCGTCAGGTTCATCCTTCTTTTTTGCCTTTCTTGACTTCTTCTTCCTTGTCCCCCGCCCCTACCTCCACCACCATGCTTGCCTAATCTTGTTTAATCCCATTCTCATATTCATACTGCTCTCAGATGTACTCTGTGTCCCCCCCCCCACCACCCACTATTTCTAGCCATGCTTGTTTTCATTCCTCTGCCGATCATAGGATTCCCTTCATTCCCAGTCAGGTCCAGTTCACCTCATGGTAGCTGCTCTCTCCCTCCCTCTCTCTCTTTTTCCCTCTCAGTTTCTGTCTCTGTCTGCAGTTTGTATCAGAAGAGATGAGACTTGAAGGGAGGCCAGAAAACAGTAGGAACAGACTGCAACAATATTTTGACAAGGCAAACTTGTAGAATAAGCAGGGGGATAGTAAAATACGCAGGAAAGGAAAGAGACACAGACCTGAGGGAGTAGCGGGAATGTGCAATGTGAAAAAAACAAAATATGTTAATATTTGTAGTTTAATGCAAAGCAAAAGATGATCACAATGAAGAATTAGAATACTCAATATTACAGTTTATAGGTAGACTATTTTTGTTTAGTCCAGTACGCCACATATATCATAAGCTGGGTTACTTTGACTTGGCATTACACATGTTTATGGTCAGCTTTTATGTGTAAAAAAACATTAAACCAGTGTTAATTTAGTACATAGCCTCCAACTGGGTGGTTTGCTATTTTGTATTTTGAAATGTATTCACAGATGAAAGATTTGAATGTTTGGTTTTTAAATTGTTTTTTTTAATTTGTATTTTTCCCCACTTGCATCTATCGTGTGCCATTATTTGGATACATTTTGTACACTAATTGTAAAAATTTTGATTTAAGCTTATGATATAAGAGTCTTAAACTGGATATGGTAAGTTGTTCACTTGCCAGAAATTGACTGACCACGAAAATGACTAAATTGTATGACACATATACTACATGAACACCAACAAATTTCTCAACATATGTAACAATGCTAGGAAAAGATGTGTTGCTGTTAGCTAGCAATTTAGCATTCAGTTCTCTTTGTGTCTAGGTTAGCATTAGTAGCATTAACATCAGCCTTCTTTCCTCTTTTGTACCATTTTTTCATTGGATTGTAGTATAACTGTGCTACAAAAGATAATGCTATCTTAGCCACCAACAGCTTCCTCTTGTATTGTAACCATACATGCAAAGATAATTATAAAGTGGATTATATTCAGGAACTTAAATGCTTTTTAAGAATAATAATTGGAAACTGTTGTTATTTTCCTTTAATGTGGCTATTATAGGTCATGCCAACTTTGTGGGGGCAAAAATAAGGTAATAAACAGTATTCACATCAATTACATTTGTCACATAACTTCATAGCAAGTATAGGTGAAATGTACATTAGAATGAAAGCAGTAAAAAAAGAATGTGCACAAGTGTTTCTAGAAATTTGGACCAAATTAAAAGTGTAAATGAAAGCAGAGAAACAATCAACTCGTCTATACTTCTATTAACTCCACTGTGGCTTTATTTTTAACACAGTGAGCCAAACATATTAGATTCCATTTCACAGCAGTCATGTCTTTTCTCTTTTTCTCTCTCTTGAAGTCAGCAGCAGAGCTTAAATCACTATGCAAAGTGTCACAGTGGGGCAGTTCCTTATAGCAAAGCATCCCAAGCTTTGCTGAAACTTTTGGACACCAAGTGCCGCCTTCAGAGCCAAGTGAGGAGGCCTCTGAAACACACAGAGAGAATTAAACAGAGAATATCACCAGAAAGGAGAAAGTATGCTTCTCCCCACGCACTTCCATCCAGCACCCGCAATCTTGGCTACAACACGGTCGACTTAACACCTAAATATAGAGCGTGCTGGCTATTCATGTAGCGTTATTGCAGCACTAATGCCCACAATCGCAGATTTTGGAGGGCTAGCCGGCCTTATAGCACGGCCGCCGGCTCCTGAATATGCATGGTGCCAAGCAGGGAGAAGAGAGCGCCAGGCGAGACACAGAGGATTTGATGTTCAATAAAAGAGAAAGCCTTTGACATGGAATACGAGCACGGCCCAGCCTCAATATAAAAGAACCAGGAGGGGAATTAGATGGATGGAGAATTCCTTCAGAAGTACAGACAGAGGAGAGACAGAAAAAAAGAGTTATGAGAAAAGGAAAGGGGATATTTGAGTGTTTCTGGGTGTCTGTGTGTGTGTTGAAGTGTTGGAGCGAGTGACAGAAAAGCAAGCAGAGGCGCACACACAAAACACTTTTTTTATTTAAAGTGGAGACATTCCTCTCTGTGCCCTCTTTGACAGAGTATGGATAATACAAACCTACGATACATAAAAAGCAAGTCATTGAAAAGTCTCACTGTGGCGGCTCTTCTCCAACTCTTTAAAAGCTCCACGTCTCTAACTCCCTGCTCTCACACAGCCTCCCAACAACTTTCTCCAAGCTTTTCATGGCTTTTAAAGATTACCTTTAAAATCATTGAGTCGCTTAACAGGCTCTTCAAATTAGACAGGGCTTATGGGTCAGCCTCATTACACATGCCATTAGCAACCATGCACTAAGGCTGTACAAGGAAATAGTTGTTCAAGAGCTGCTAAATGATAGTTGGTAATCCTTGTAAAGATGAACGCTAACCGAATGGCCCGAATGAAACATTTTCCTCAATTGTTTCGTGTCCTAGTCGTTCTACATTTAAATAAAAAGTAAAAGATGAATGTGTACTCAATTCTCAGTATACAAGTGTAAGCATGAGATATGAAGCAAGTCTTTAAACCACCAAGCACAGTCTTTTGTCTCTATATGCATCTCCATGGGTCCCTTTATAAGTAATCTGATCTGATCAAAAATAAGCGCTGACAACAATAAGAGCAAACCAAACCCCAAAAATCATTTGAATCAAAGGATCTGCTGCTGACATCCCAACATCCCTGACAGGTCAAAGGTATTTGGATACCACAACGTAGGCCGACAAAAATACGAAAAGCACTTTCACCAGAAGCCTCTGGACTTTTGAAGTCTAAACTTTAATCACTTTGCCTGCCACCATGTTGTTTTTTTTCAGAGCCACAAGTGATTATATATTAACAACAGGGTGTGCTTAGCTAATGCTATCAAACTAGCTTAGCATAAGTAAAATATATATATATAGATACCTTCTCATTGGTGCTAACTAGCTGACTAGTAAAATTCTACTTTACTCAATTCTGAAAAATCTAAGCACAAAATTTTGGGTTGTTCTGTGCCACACAGCCTGCCATATTATTTTTTAAATAATTCTCTTATAATGGTCCAAAAAGCACCAGCAGCACAAACACAGTTCGATGACTGGAATTAAAGAAAGTGAGGCTTAGGAGGCAATAATTGCGTCCTACGCACGCCTGTCAATCAAAGACGGCAGATTGCAACCCCCAAACAAAATCTACACAGGCAAATTATTAAAAAAAAAGAAGAAATAGATCAAATTAAATAAATAAAGTGACTGGCGACCTGTCCATCACAATGTTTGCTTTGGAAAATTTGTTATAATAGTCATATTGTAGAATCAACACAACAACCTGTAAAAAAGAATGGATGTTGGTGCGGGCCAGTTGCCTTGTCCCAAGACCTATTTTCTCCATTTTATGCAAGAATGCCAAATTATTGTATTCATGACTGTAAAACTGCAATACCTAATGCAAAGCTACTTACTTATTTGTATATGCTGGCATATACTGGTATAGCAGGAATGTGTATAACCAAAGAAAAGGAAGGACAGCAAGGACAGAACATAGAAAATTCTGTAGCAGCTTTTTAAAGAGGTTAACATTTGGGTGAATCTGTCCTGAATACGTGTGAGCACCAGTTGATGTAGGAACTGCATTGACATTCATGGTCAGATTTACATACATACTGTATAATGCACAGTCACAGATGCAGAAAGAGAGATGTCATCTTGGGCCTGTTGGGAATGCCATGCATGTACTTTGGTTTGGGCAAGTTCCATATTAAGTGTGTTTTCCATTGCAATTAAGGCTTTGGCCTGATCCCTTCTGACATGGTAATTGTTATTTCAAATGTGAATTAATAAATCATGAACTTCTAGTTAAGAATTAAAATAGGTCTCCACCACAGCTGCATCCTGGTCTAACCTTCACAGTCCAGTCCCTACACTCACACACGCACATATATCCTGTATGCATCCTCCCTGTATGTTCTCATCTACACATACATACTACACATGCGCTCACCACAGACACATTTGTCCAAACATACAGTATGTGTGCCATATATGTTCACACACAAGAACGCACCGTATTCATCAGCATGTTTTCAGTCCCTTACTTTGAATTTGTTGATGATTTCCAGTAGCTTCAACACGGGTATGGCTTCTTTTATTTGGACTGATAAATGCTGTTCTGCTGGTTAGACCCCTTTTATTAAAACTTTTTTTAACAGAAGATTCATGAACTTTTGATACATTCTTGTCATGTTTTCCTTTTATTTTGCTTTTGGTCTAATTGAACTTTATGCATTCTTTGTTATATCCTTTACATTTATATTCTACACACACTAACAGGCATTTAGTGTAACAGTGTAAATGTCTTGATTTAGTAAAAAATATCAGAATTTTAGTTGGCAAACAAGAAAAAGAAATTTCATGATGAAATAAGTGATAGTGAATTTAAGAGGGATACTAAAAGCTTAATCTGTTGCTGTAGGTTTGGACTAGCGGGCCTGTTACGCTGCAGTGGGAGCTTCCTTTTCCATCATGCTGGACATCATGTGGCGTCTATCAATGGATTAGTTTTTTATGTGATGTTAACAAACTTGACGATGACAAAACACTAGAAAATTGTACTATTGTCAATAAGATGAAAACGTATCTCTAGATTTTAAATACACTGCCAAAGTGAAGCTTTAAGACAGTCTCAGAGCAACACTTAATAGTTAATTATTAATTTGGGATTCTAAACAGCTTCTATGGTCAATGGAACTGAAAATGTGTTTCATTGCTTACTGTTTAATTATACACATTCCACAAAAATCTCAATTTATAGGGGAGTGAAAATATAAAAAAAATAACTGAAAGTCGTAAAAGCATGTTTCTTTCAATAATATTGTTATAAATACACAATGTACACACCTCACCTCTGCATAGACACATGCCAGTGCATATAGATTATGCACACAAACACCATGTGCAGCACAAACTGCAAACATCCCAAAGTCAAAGGCAAATATACAGTACATACATACATCATCTGTGCAAGTCTGCTGGTGCACCTTCAGAGGGAGTCATGGCAGTGTTTACAAAAGGCACTTAATAAACAGAAGCTGGAAGAGTGAGTATGGAGAAAACAAGCCCGAGAGTCTGCATAACAAAAGTAGGAAACATGAAGACTATAAATCTACTTTATACTTTGGGTTTTTTTGTGTTTTTTTATCTCTGACTAGACCACGGCCTTCTTCTTTGCCTGGATGGTTATCCAGTAAGATTTTCTCTAACTTTCAGTTTCCGTATTTCTATTTTCTTCTTCTGTCTCTCTTAATCTTTTCCTAACCTCCTCCTCCTGTCCATCCCCTCCATCCCCCTGCCTCGCGGCTTCATTCCTCCCGTGAACTCTAATTCCCTCTCTCCTAGGCTTCATCTCGTTCGCCATTTTTTGTGCATGCGAAGACTGGAAGACTTGTGGCCAAATACAAAATTTATGCTGAATAATGTGTAAGGTGGCCACATCTTATTCTGTCTTCTGTGTAATGCTCCCCTTGAAAAAAAATGAACACACACACACACACACAACATGGTCTCATGTGGACGACACAGAGCACTTTAGCTATCACTACGGATTAGCCTGAGACCTGTAATGCACCTTTAAGTATGCCAGGGCTCTTTTAAACCACAAGCCACACTATAGGCACACACACATTTATTTATATTGCATACAGTGGCACTGATTCACCAGAAAAATCCAAAATGCTTACAAATATGAACATTCTCAAGATCATAATTAACCACACAACTCTTTCACTCTCCATTTGGATTCAGGCTTCCTGAGCAGCCAACGACAGAAGGCATGAGATGGGGATATAAATGGATGGACTGAGGAAAGAGGCTCTCATGCACACTACTTGTAATGTACTCACCTTTTGACTGGTTTCAAAACAGAAAAGTACTGATGACATAATATGGAAGCTATGAAGAGGAAGATGGAAGGTAGATGGAAGAAGGCACAGCTGCCAAGAGTATGTCTGGACTGATGAAGTATGAGGTTTTATAAAAGCTCAGTGAGTTACAAAAGACAGCAACAAAACATTGTTCCCTTTTCTGAGCTGATGGCTTCATGGGTTAGATCTTATGGCACCTAGATTGTTTTACCTTTGAACAGCAACTCATAAAGATAACTGAAACAACTGGAGCATACTTCTACTACAGTATTTGCTGTTGTTGACTTTTCCCAAGGATTCTTTAAGTGCTCTCCCTCATGCCTCTGGTTCAACCCGTGCTACTGCAAATTCTTGTCAGTGGAAACTGTTTTCCTCCAGTCTTTGTTTTACACAGCACTTGGCAAAGGATGTGACTGAGGTAGCTGAACTAACTAAGGCTTGGCAATATATTTTTGCTAAAGTGTGGCCTTATTTTAATCAACTAAATGGTCACTCATTTCTTACTATGCCCATCTGTTGGCTTTGTCTCACATCCAGCTTGTAGATCTCTGTTATTGTTCTTTACCAGTTTGTGAGGGAGACACTTGCCTCTTTACCGGCTAAATAGTCCACTATATTCACTTGCAAGTCACTGACTTTCTCTGTTTCCACTCATTTGGAGTGTAGGAATTGGTATACGTTGATTTTTCTAGTACATTTCTACTGAACTAAAGTTGCAGTGATGGGAAACTAGCTGGATGGCTAAACCAGTGTTTCCCAACCTTTTGGAGCCATGGCACATATTTCACATTAGAAAACCACATGGCACACCACCAAAAAAAATTGTCACAAAAAGTATATTGATAATTTTTCCCCACGCACCAGGTGTAGCGAAATTGGCTTGGTTTGTCTCCAGTACCTTTTTTGCATTCTTCTGACCACTACTCATGCTAGGGCCTTCATCTGGAATTTTCTCCAGGACGCAGGTCAGATTAACTACTTTTTTTTTTTCAAATATTTATCTATCGCTATTACACGCTGCCTTGTCTCACTCACAGCATGACTATTATCTAATTTCTTCTTCGTCTTCTTCTGTTTTACTGGCAGCTGGCAACCCATTTAATTAGAGCAGGCAGTTGCACTGCCCTCTAGTGCAAGAAAATGTAATTGTTCTGCCCGTTACTCACGCCTATCTCTTAGAGTACCAATCAGGTGAAACCAGATAATCTTCCACGGCACACCTGATCATTTCTCACGGCACACATATGTGCCGCGGCACAGTGGTTGGGAAACACTGGGCTAAACAATGAACTCTTTCCAGGATAAAAAACACAACTATGAGAGCCCTGTTTCACACAATCAGATTTTTGTTTTCATGATGTCAGTGACTGATTTTTTCATTATCCAGATTTTGTGTTGCAGGACATTTAAAATGGAAAAAATAGTGGCATTTGAGAAATCTATGTATTTATTCAGTGTTTTGTTCCTGGTATTCACCTGTCTTTTATGAAGCAGTGAGCTTCTGATTTTTATGGTTCTTTCTGCTTCAGTATGTTATCCAAACTTGTGAATTACAGTTTGTCTCTCCAATATAATGATCATTAGTGTGAAGGTATAAGAAAACACTTTAATCAAGCAGTTAAGGTTTTGGGGACCGGGATTTGTGCTAGAATAGAATAGAATAATATAATAGAAACTTGGCAATTAGAGGTTCTTACAGCTGAAATGTGGTAATGCTTGCTGTACGCTCATGAAAGAGATTCTTCTGTAATGTTTTTTCATGCACAACGGTCATAGCAAAAGAGCACAGTGATATTAATGGGATTTAAATCATTGTTCATTGAATTTCTTTGGAGAAGGTTCCCAGAGGTTTCTGACAATATTTAGGAGACGGGTGTGATTTAAACAGTTACATATAGAGATAATGAAGGCATGGAAAGGAATTAAAGTAAACGAATGCTTCAGTAAAGGTTGGAAGTTTGGATTACCCTTATTGTCAATGGATCTTTCAACAAATTCCCAAATTCCCAGAAGCAACTAATCTTTGCTTGTGTTCTTGCCTGTACTCCAATACGTTGTGTAAGTTGCAGTTCCTATTAGGAAACACTTTTCTCTAGACAGGGTATTCCAAAGTCTTAAAGGAGCTATTTCTTTATCATTGAGAGTTTTTAGATGGATACAGAGGCTGGACTGTGTGATCGTGTTGTGAAACTGTCTTCCAGAACTCCAGCTGACCCAGTTAAAGGTTTGCGTGAATGTGCTTGTACATGCATATGTGGAGTGCATGAGTGTGTTGCCTGTGGAGAGTGTTGGGGTGGATCAAAAGGGCTTTGAAATGTGTTTTGGCTGGCCATGACAGATCAGTGGGCGA
>VUQG01002546.1:31529-56571 GCA_015106755.1 Etia nguti
TGTCCCCCCCCCCCATTACATACATGCATCCACATACACTTCACAAAGCCCTTTCAAGTCCATATATTTTCCACAGAGTACAATTTTTAAAAAAAGGGAATTCATTATGAAAATGATGATTTTAAGTTTTATTGAATGTTGGGAATGTCGGGCACAGACGTGTCCAAAGGCTAAAGAAAAGAGATCCTCACAAAAATATGCAAAATTACTACAAAAAGAAGCAAAATGACCAATATCATCTATTTATCTAAATATTCTTTATTGATTTTAAAGAAAGAACCTTAATATGCTCGTTTCAAACCCTATGAATAAACTATGAATGGATCTTAACTTATCCACAAGGGTGGCAGCCCATCTGGGTGTGGTCTGGATTTATCAGTGCTTTAGAGTTCAGTCTCCCTGCAACATGTGAGCTAAATGGTGTTTTTCCCTCTGAGCTTATCATGACAAACGTTTGATAAATTATCAAATTCAGTTGAGCAGCTTTAGATGGCCACAATTACAGCCCTCTATTTATTGTTTAATATTCCAATAGGTATTTATTATTCTAGTGAGTATTCCTGACTGCAGCTATATAAATTTCAGCGTGTGTTCATTTTGCTCAGTGTTACGTCCCCTGGCTAGCCTAGGGGATAGGAAGGACTAACATAAAGTTAAAATAGGAATGAGAATGAGGAGTCAAGATAGCAGCTTGTAAAGGTTTATTTCCTGCTAGTTTAGAGCTCTGGTTCAGACTGGCATTTAACTTCAGGGAGAGCTAAGGCCAACATAAGAAACAAAACATCCCTAATAGAAAATAAAAGGAACTTACCTAACTCCAAAGAAAACAAATATACAACCTACAACGTTAAACTACCTAACCAGCACATAAACAGGAGAAAACAATGGATCACAAAACAAAGGCAGCTCGCCCCTACAGGCAGTCTGAACACAGTCACATAAGACTACAGTCAATGGCAGTCAAAATGGCCAGAAGGCCCAGAAACACAGCTCCACACACATTATTTAGGGCTTTGCTGATTGGCGATTAGGTTGAGTCAGGCAGCAGGACCCAATCAGGACAGAGGAGGTAGAGCCTAGACAAAACACAAGGCATTATTTCACAAGGGAAAACCTAATATCCTCCTGGGGGATGTAACACCAGGCTAACAGTGTGGTCTTCTGATGAGTTTAAATATTTTTTGGAGAACAATGCTGCTGTTTATATAAGAGTTATTGCTATGGAAATTATTTAGTTATTGACCGTAAGAAAAATATAGTATAAGTATTGCTGGTTTCCTTCTTGTGCATCAAATGTACCTATGGTAAACTTCAAAAGTAGAACACTGTCCTTAAGAAACTACATCAAGCACATATCCAGCACAAGCATATAAAAAAGCAGTGTTTATACAACTGAGTAAATTATTCTGAAATGCAAGAGCATGTGTTGTGTAATCAATCTTAAAAAGTAAAGCTCTATATACATACTTCAGTCTTTGGAAACAGTCCACGTAAATGGAAGAAAACCTGCTTGTGTGAATGGCGGAGAACAAATATACATACTTAAAAATGTCATCATTTAATAATAATGTATACTTTATTGATCCCCGTGGGGAAATTACTTCTTTTTTCTCTGCATTTGACCCATTCACTCAGTGAAGCAGTGGGTAGCCACTAAGCAGGCGCACCAAGGAGCAGTGTGTAGGGACGGTACCTTGCTAAGGGGTACCTCAGGGTAGCCGTTCAGTGGATTTGAACCCCCAACCTTCTGATCATGGGGCGACCACCCTACCTACCGAGCTATCCCCGCCATTTCCATATAAGAAAAGGAATGTGAAGTATGTTGCAACAATCTACTCTGGAAGCAATATTCACTTTTAATTAGTGATTTAACTTTTTTCACATTTAACGTTTTTTTTAAAAACTTGGCCACACTTGCTGACATCCAGGTGGACAGCAGTATTGAAGATGGAGACTGCAGTTTTTTAATAAAAAATGGGGCGGTATGAACATGCTATTGAACTTTGCAAATCTCCAAAAGTTCACCCACCCTCTCTTCCTCATTCAGTGCTGGACCACACACTGCGCGTCCCCTCTACACTTCCATCCTTCATCTCCCCTCGCGGTTCTCCCTTTTGAACTCAGGGGTGGAGGAACTAAAGCTTGTGAACTTGAATACAGATCAAGTCTGAGCCGTAACACAGAAAAGGCTGCAGGTTACAGCAAAGCTGAGTCAATGGGGTGGTGAGGGCACAAGTTTGAGTTGGGAAAGTGAAAGGCCAAAAAGAGGAAAATGCTGAACAATTTGTCCTTTATTCTCACAATGAAAGAACTATTATCAGTAGTCAGGACCTTAGTGCACAGCTTTGGAGAAGAAGAAAGTTTAAAGATGCACAAATTCTGACCTTGACTTTGTGTTTACTGGAATAATTTTTCTCTCTCTCTTAAGCTTTTCGTTTTTTAAAGAAATATGGAATTAAAAAATAAAAAACCCTCTTCTTTTAGCAAGGCTTTGTTCAGGTATTAGCACGGGAATATTTCACTGAAGTAGTGATGTGTGTGTGAAAGCTGATGATGATGATAGTAATACCCCCCAATTATTGGGGGGGCGGCGCTGTTATGATTTCTTATATATGTATTGTTAGTTATAAGAGAAAGGTGGATATTCGTATTAAACTCAATTCAATTTTATATGAATTACATCAGGTTACAACAGCAGTCACCTCAAGTTATTTTATATTGTAAGGTAAACATCCCAACAGTTATAATCAAGCACTTGGCAACAGTGGGAAGAAGAAACTCCCTTGTAACAGGAAGAAACTTCCAGCAGAATCAGGCTCAGGGAAGGGCAGCTATTTGCCATGCATATGTAAGTAAGTAATCCATGTGAGCCAAAAATTTATTTATTTTTGGTTCACATCATCTTGACTCTGCATGATGTCAGTGAGAGCAGACATAATTAATGCTACGGTCGCAATAAGGAAAACAGTGGCTGGAGGCCGCAGGAAGACAAAAATTATTGCAATCATGTGGGATGACCTTTTCTGTCTCATTTCCTTTGAAATGGTTGCTTTGAAGACAGTGACCAGGTGTGTGACTACTCACACTAAGCAAACTGACTCCAGCTTATTGCTATTTTATCAGTGTTGTGATGCACCAATTTTGCTTTGAAGATCAGTTTACAATTGAATGGGATTAGTTTGGCAATCACATGCAATCTGTTAGTGATAATACTGCTCTAAACTGTGAGAAATTGGCAGAATTCACAAATTTGTTACCATGTGTATACACAGAAATTCACATCAGCTATTTACATTTAACGTCCAGCCGGACGTTCATTTGTAAGAGAAATTCAGAAATTAATCCTCCAATAAAAGCATACAAACATAATGTAATTGCAAACATGACATAGACACTCAGCAGCCTTCATTTTATATATGAGTTAATCAGAATACAACCTGTTGGCAACAAGTTGAGTCAACCAAAGAGAAGAAGATGGTTTCACTTATTTACAGAGACTGACGCATAAAGTTGCACATATGACTTTTTTTGCTACATCCATTTTTGTGGAATTTATAAATTTATGATTGTAAACATCAGGTTTTTCAGAAAAAGCTCTGTATCGAATATGACACATTTGGCATTACATGGTTAAAATGAGACTACAGTCGCAGTTGCAATCTGTCACCAAATGCAAAAACTTCAATGCAGTCATCAGGCAACCAATCGTTTTTCCTAGTTGCAAGGAGGTTGCTGTCCTATATTCATCCTAGAGTGATTAGGCCATAATATTTTAATATCAAATACACTGTTTAAAACACTGTTGAAATATATATTTTAATAAATTATTATTATTATCTATAATAATATATTTAAATATTGATGTCATTTTTACCTTTGCCAGTCATTGTTTCAGTAACCGTGAGCAAAGCAAGGGAATTTCATAGAGCATATTTCAAATTAAAATTTTTTACACCAAAGAAGGAAAATGTATGAGTTGAGCTTTAAGTTGAGCAACTGATATTTGACATTCATTCTAAAGGACCTATTTGGATGAAAATCCCTATTAAAGTTTTGTTACACTCAAAAATGTGGTCTTAGAGGACTGGTATGATGCTTAAAACATTTTAATAAAAAAATGAAAGTAAAAATGCTGGCAGCAACACGAAGGCCTTCAGGCTTCACCACATCAGAGAGACAGGCATTTAGCTGGCTGGCACCTCATATCACACTGGCACCTGTGATGTCTCCTGAGCAAGGCTGTACACTACATTCTGAAACTGTCAGAGGCAATCAATCTTCTCCGAGTGACTTAACTGCTCAGCAGTTAACTTCACTAAAGACTACATGAACTCGAGTCAGCCAAATCAATTAAAAATGTGTTTTTTTAATCAATCTATTATACCAGAGTAATCTATTTCTAATCTAGTCATCAGCGTACCCAAAGTAAACTCTGATAAACTTTACTGCAGCATTATTTTCACAGCTTTGATTTCACCTGCTCTTCTTTTTTATCTTCTGTCCTCCAGCCACTGTAAATAATTCATTTTTCATTAAAAACTCATTACCACTAAAAACCCTGCATTTATATTATCACAGAGTACGAGAGAAAAGAGAGAGAGAGGAAAAGAGTGTGAGGGTGTGTGTGTGTGCATAAAAAAAGAGAGAGACTAGAGTTGAAATATGAAGCAAAGCCATAAATAGATTGTGTGCTCTAATGTGATTGTCATCCTGCGGTTGCTCTTTGTCTTCAGAGAATGCAGAGTGATGAGTCCAATGAGAGAGAGAGATCAATGAAACAGGGAGAGGAGAAAGAGAGGGAGGGTGGTGAAAGATGAGTGAAGACAGAGGGAGTGATGACCAGCTTTTCTGGATGTGTGGATAAGAAAGAGAAAGGGAGAAAGAGTGTGCATGTGCCCGCACGCTGCATGCCGAGAAAGTGAGAGCTTATGTACCACACTGTTTTCATATGCAGATCAGTTGGTGTTATTATTCACTGTTCACAAGCTTGGGTGTATGTTTATCTATGTGAATTTACAGTAGGGGATTAAAGCTTCTGTGTCATAAAGCACCTTCTGTAGCAGCCGTGTTAGAGGTTTTCTCACAAACAGCTTCTTTTCAGAGACGGTTCATTTTCTTCTTTAATTTGAGTGGGGGTCATAAACCCATTTTGCTTATGATCATATTGATTTTTTTGTGAAAGAGATATCACAGAAAATACTGGAGAGCTAACTAGGTAGCAAAGCCAATACCCCCCACCTCATAGAACAAGGCCAGTCATTTTCTATATTTCTTTGTATCCAAATGCTCAGATCGAGACTCTGTTTCTCTTCTTTATAGAATTCTGTTAATCTCCAGAAATTGTCAAGAAATGCATCGTTGCCCTACACTGTTCTGGTGCACTGGGTGACACGTTCTTTCATCATTACACACACACACACACACACACACACACACACACACACACACACACACACACACACACACACTGTAGCTCTCGTTGGTTGAAGCACATATACATCATCCTGTCCCTAGCCATGGGTGTAGTGGCTTTTTCAGTTGCAGTTCCTCCAGTAGCCACTTGAGGCTACCCACACCAAGCAAAAAATAGCTATTAAAACAGCATTCAATAGCTACAAAAAATCTTGCACACAGCAATAGATAAATACAACAACTAAATAGATCAAATGAAAAAATAAGCATTTTCTTTCTTAATTACAACTACATAGGGGGTAATTTTTTAAGTCAACCACTGGATATAGGAAGCGACTGGCAGAGTAAATTTGACTGACTAGGCAGCATGAGACAAGGTCTCTGCTAAGCTACTTAGAATCACCGAGTGTATGCAGATTCGAGCCCAGCAGCCAGAGCCTGATCTTTAACAGGTATCAAAGCAGTCAGGCTTGCAGCTTCCATTTCTACCCGTTTATGTTTCTGAAGCAGAAACACTGTGGGGTATAACTTTGAAGTATCTTTTTTCAGGTTTTGAACTTTGCTTTGTGTTATCGGCTTTGTATTTATGCATAAAAACTAAAAGAAATATTTCATTTGTGTCCTTATTAGGGTAGGGATTTGTGTCAGTATATGGGTCTGTTGTCTATGGTTTGTTTTGTTAACTGATAATTGAATAACAATAGATTTCAGTTGATTGCACAAAATAAAGCAAAGTAAAAAACAATGTGTGATACATTACACTTTTTGAGTAATGACCCAAATACTGTGTATTCCTCTGATAGGTAACACTTATTAGGGGGCATATGGGCGTGTGTGTTTCACCTGTACAGTTTAACAGATGCAGCTTGCTCACTGGATGGTCAACACCTTTGCAAGTGCCATGTTGGGGTTGTTCTGGAGCCAAAAAACCAACATAGCAATTGCAAAAGCACTTAAAAACGCAGAATCAACTGCCAAAAAAAACTGCAGCTCTCTGGTGTTTCAGAATTACCAATCCCTATTCTTTAACATAAGGTGCTGGTCAGAGGAAGTACTGGAGACAAGCATGATCATAGTTTTACAGTGAAAACCTACATCAACTTAGAATACACATGTATCTGAAATGAGATATGGCATTAAAGGATACTACTGGTCCCCATAACAGAAACCACGCAATTTACAAAACAAAAACGAAACCTATATCTATAAAACTTGAGTCTTAAGTCTTTTGTATTTTTCCTTTTATTTAACTTTAAAAAATATATAAATTCAACACAACTGGTTTAAATTCTTCTTTATAAGGCAAATTTTAATTAAGGAAACAACATTTTTATCAATTGTTTTCAAGGTCAAGAACAAACTGTCAACTTTAAGGTCAAAATATAAATAATAGAATGTACCAACATCAACAGTTCCTTGACATCTAGCCTCCATCTAGTGATAAAGAGCTTTTAACATTGTCAAAAAAATCAGCAGAAATATTAGCCTTCACTTATATTGTTTTACCACTCGTTGTTTGCTTTCAAGTTGCAGTTTCATTTTACAAAGAAAAATATGCATATCACGTACAGTATTTAGTAGTATTTTGTATGTGTGTCTTTTGTAAGTATGTGTGTTGTTTGTTGCTTGTGGCATTTGATTATGTGTGCCTTAGTTCTGTTTGTGTTTGTTTATTGAGATGTAATCTCTAATCTTTGCCTGTGTGTCTGTGTTTCTCCATGTGATTGACCACGCCGGTGTTTGGCATTCGCCTCGTCTGGCCGCCAGTCAATAAGGCGGCGTGATTATTCAGATGGGCCACAGGTTTAACTCTCCCCTCCTCATTGACTTGATGAAGGTTTTAGTCCTGTTAAGAAGCTGACACACTTCATTACTGAGAACACTCCTCTATTGATTAAACCTTTCCAAGGTCTGGCCTTTCTTTCTCAGGCAGGATCACTTCAATAATAACTACAACAAAGCAAAGCTTTTGCATATACATACAAGATTACTGTACATCAAATTGCATATTTAAGTAGCAGCTTTTAAATATAAGTTGCTGCTGAGCAATGCTGTTTCTCAACATCTGTCAGATGATTGGTAGAGAGCAGTATATATTGCAGTCTAGAGTGAAACTGGAGATTCAAGGTTTTCTTGAAGTTACAAAACGTCCTTTAAAATCCTTACTACCATTAGTAAAGAAATATATTTTCAGCATTGGGACAGCCCTACCAAAACACTGTGTCACACATTTTAATATAAATTTTGCTAAGATTTGTATCTTAAATAAAAAAATCTTAAATCTTTGATGTTGTTTTCTATGGCATTTAACAAGCTGCCTTTTCCACAAGAACAAAACCAGCTAAATGTGTCATGGATGCTGTTGCATTTTGTAGGCTCCCATCATTTGTTAAATCACATTAAACGGTTGCTGGTTAATTGGTTAAATGAAGAAGGTTTCATCTTTGAAAGGCAACTGCTGTAATCGTGGCAATTGGGTCTTAGAGTGTGATATTATAAGAGCCATGTACATGGAATGAAAGGAATAAAATATGGAAAAAAAAGAAGGGCACCTCTTCTGCTGTTGTTTATAAATGAAATATTTAGTCCAAGGCCTAATGCAAGTACTTTCATTAAACTTTAGCACATTTTTCATTCATGGAAAAGGTGTTATTTGGTGGTTTTTGGCAGATAATGGAAAAAAAACGAGATGGTACTGTCATTCCCTCGATCATCATTTTTAAACTTGTAAGGTTACTGTTGTGAAGGTACATTTCACTAACCCAAAACAAGTTGGCAATAAAATTGTTTTTAGTGCCTAAACCTAACCAACAAGGGAAAGTGAAAGTACAAACTAAAGCTGAGTGAATAACAGAAAGGTCCAACAGGACACAAACCACAGTCCTTACTCAACCTTGCGACTAATGACAATTCCATCCCTCCAATCTCCTTACGTTGACATTGTATGTATGAAGAGTGGTACCATTATCTCCTGTTGGCTGATACTGCAGCATCCAGTGCATTAAGGACACCTTGCCCCTAACAGTCAGACACAGGAGGCATGTAAAAAAAATGTAAATGACTCCCTTGGGTAAGACCATGTTGGCATAGTGGAAAACTTAGAACTCTGCAGCTGAACAATATTATAGAAAGAACTTTCTGAGTGGCATTCTCCACTTGTTTTGATGTAAATCCTATTTTCCAGTGAAATAGAGAAAAATTCTTTGGACTTCTTTAGTGGATACAACAAAATCTGGACATCGTTTCATCTGAGCAGGTGTCATCAACCACTGTTCAACGCAGCTGAACAGGTTTCACTTACCTTCATCAAAATACTTGTTGATGATGATAATAATGGATAAGCAGTGTTGGGGAGTAACGGAATACACATACTGGTGTTACATATTTAAAATACAAAATATGAGTAACTGTATTCCGTTACAGTTACTGCTTAAATAGGTGATAATTAGAACACAGTTGGAATAAATGGATTACACGGCAGCCTTTTCCTGTTTCGTAGATTAGGCTATCCCCTCTCCATCCCCTCTCTAATTTTGGTAATTAAACGCATTGCCGGAAACCCAAACAAAAACGCAATAAGAGGCTCTAATGTAAGCTTCCTGTTAATGTTGGTGGCATCAGTTACACAATGGACCCTTCAGTAATAAGAATAAATCACACAGCAATAGCACATTCATGTAGTTGTAAAACGCATGGCAATATATCAAGTAATCCAAAGTATTCAGAATGCGTTACTGACATTGAGTAACTTAGCAAAATACACTACAAACTATATTTTGGGCCATCTATTCTGTAATCTGTACTGGAATACAGTTCCCAACACCGTGGATAAGTAAGAAGGTTTTTTTTCTTTTTTTTAACTTACTAACAAATATTTTAAGTTAAAGGCTAAAGTCATTCTTGCTGAGACCAGTAGAAAAGGTTAGACTACATTAGTCCAACCAAGATCCAGTGTAGCAGTGCATAAAGAAAAATGACACCTAAACTGATTTTTCGCAGTAGCTTTATTTCATTTGTGGACACGCTGTGATCAGATGGCCCGTGTTGTTCCTGTATCTGAGGTTTACTGCTCTATCTGCCTTCTTCTAGCTGCCAGCTGCCTTCTAAATGTATAAGTGGATGTTACATAAGCTATTAAAGTTCTTTTTTATAACTCCAATACAAAGGTGAAATTTAGCTAGTGCTGCTAAAAAGCATCGTCATCTTACAGTCAGACCTGGGCCACTCGAACTTAGCCCACTACTGTTAACATACCACCGTGATTTAAAGTATTTGGTGTTTTAGAAAATTATCATATTTCTGTTTGTTTTTCAGTCATTTCACATTAGTGGCCAGTTAAATTCAGTAATATGTTGTGTACAGATCGGATCAATTTCTTATTCATTAAATTTACAAAGGGAAACTTAACTTTCAGGTTTCAGGTATCAAATGTCACTTACTGAGCAGTCATTACCTTAGAAATAATGTCTAATCTACCTCACTTGTCCTCTCTTTCTTACATCTGTTGTTGTCTCTGAAAGTGAGGTCATGTTAACGATTTTTTCCCTCTTTGGAAAATACAGCAGCTATGCCATTAGATAGCCACACTGACTAAGATGAACAGAAAAGGCTGTGTTTGGTGTATTACTTGAGCTGTTTAAATTTAGAATGTACCTATTATTTCAAAAAGTTACTCTGTTTTTCTCAGGTAACGTGACCACTGACAGACATGAGAAGCAGCAAAAAAGATGTGTGTTGTGTGCAAAGGTGGGATATTACTTTATGATTTGTTGACTCTCTTTAAGGCTTGAAGGGCGATCGGACTGCAGCACATGAAAAATTAACTGGCTATTTGTTATTATATATTCAATTCCATTTTGAGAACTCATTAACTTGAACGTACCAGAAATGTGTTCCCGCTCACTTAAAACTTTGCTGTTTTCCCACATACTTTACTGTGATGTATTAACTGAATAGTAGGGATCGCTGTTGGAAAATAGAGCTTATGGAAAATGTACCTCTTAATAGTTTACTGTTGATGCTTAACATAAATAATCCATTACTAAAACTTGCACTGCAAAGCTTGCACTTTGCAGCCCCAGTTAAAAGTCAACAAATGGTTCCCTTTTAGTATGCTATATGTTCAGGTAGGTAGATTTTAGCACACAGACAAGTATATACTCTGTGCACTCATCCACACTTGTACGCTAATGCACCCATACACTGTTATATGCAGCACACTGGTACTCTATTTAAACCCACGAAAATGCAGTTGTCAGAGTTTAAAAGGTGTTGCCTTGTGAACCTAATCGCCTGTTTAACAACCTGTGAGGCAAGCTAAACTAGGACACACACACACACGCACACAGAAAGATACAGTATGTGGTTTCAGCACAAATGTACGTGCCGAGGGCTATATCAAATCATTCCAGAAAATTTGACAGCATGTCTCATAATAACAAACATAAATAAGGAAATGGGGGCAATGGAAAACACATTAATACACATGACATAGAAAACGCATGAATTGCATATCACTCTGGAAAACTTTATCTCAGTATGTAAATATAAGCTGGAAGTGTATTTTTCTAAGCAAGATTCATAGGATTAGGGAAAACTGCAGCACATTCCATCGTATGCGATCATGCTTTGCTTAACAAATGAACATAGCTTTGAGCCGAGGTTCTTCTGTGTCAGCACCTTTAAAGACAAAGCAAAAAAGTTTACCGCTGTTATCACTGCTAACTGAAAGGTATTTTGCTGCTGATACAGCTTGAGTGAAATCAATAACCATTTAGTAAATTATGTGATCATGCCAAATTTGATGAGTCTCTTACAAACTTAAATTAGCTACATCCCCTCCCGCCCACACCGAGGAGCTTGTCTTGTCTGGCGAGATGCCAATTAATAATTGCTAAGTAATAATGTATATTACAGTATGCAAATATGCTTTCTATTCAGATACTGTCATTAAATTGTATGCACTCAACTATCTGTTCAAGGCAGATACTGAGTTTGCATTTGATAGATTCATATTTTAGTCAAAGTAATTAAGCACCATTTGTAGTTGATTAGATGGACTTGCAGTATGCTGCATAAAAATAATTTACAGTTTTACAAGATTTTTTTTTCCTCTTTGGGTTTCTTTGAAAGGTTGTTGAACAAAGTGTTTTAATGCTGCCAAAATTAGGCATAGTTGTCAAAGCGACATGGAGTTGATGGGCTTTTGGTGTATCACGCGGATGCTCAATGGGATTGGGATCTGAGGAGTTTGCCTGGAAGGCCTTGGGCTCTTTGTTGTGGTTCTCGACCAAATCTAGAGCAGTTTTTGTTTCTGTGTCCGTGTGTGTGTGTGTGTGAGAGAGAGAGAGAGAGAGAGAGGCCGAGTGACAGCAGATTGTTCTTTGGGTTTGTGGGGTTCTTGGTCTGCAGCAGTGTTTAGGTGAGTAAAAGCATGCGTGACTGAAAAGTTTTGGGAATGAATAAATGTAGCCAATCTTACATTCAATACCAACTTCTCGTGTACCTCAAGTCAGCCACAATCAACTGGGAAAACTGGGTATACCTGTCATGGCTGACTTGACCTCTGGATTATTTTCAACACAGGTACTTTGTTTTGATCATGCCATAGAAGTCCTGTTATGTCCCCTTGTACTTGTGCATCTGTGATGGGTGCTGGACATTCTTTAGTAATCCTTTGGAAAGTGGACAAAGTTCCAGAGAGTCAAATCTTTCAAATGGGGCAGGACATGAGCAAAAGTTTTGCTGATGTTGCCAAAAACATTTCTGTGTTTTCGGTCATGGTGCTGGTTCTGTGACCCAGCATTTTGAGTTTATTTTATATGTCTGATTTTTTATGATGTATGTAGTATGTCTTAGTTAGGTTTTGTTTAGTTAAAGTTTCATCCATGCTCCCTTGTTTATGTGTCGTTTCCTGTTCCCGGTGTAAGTCTTTTGTCCTCTATGTATGATTTAAAGTTATGTCTATGCCTCGTTCCCCTTATCTGTTTCCATGTTCCTCTCCTTGTGTATCATTCCATCTCCCCAGTCTGCTATGTGTTTCATGTCTGCGTTTTCCATGTTGTGTTGTTACAGCCTTCGTCTCATTATGTTTCCTGTTTTATTTTGACAGTCTCTCGTGTTTCCATGTTCAGTGTGTTTAGTTTTGCTTCCCCTGTGGCGTCATGTTCATTTGTGTCAGCTTTGTTCCCCATGTGTTTCCACTTCCCTCACTACCCTTCTGTGTATATAAGTCCTCTGTCTTCCTTTATTCCGTGTCAGGTCGTCTGTTGAGTTCTCGTTATGTTTCCTTACCTCCGTGTTTCCAGGATTTTTCATGTTCATATTTTTATTATGATCAAGGTTTTGTTCCTTGTCTCTTGGCTTAGCATTTAGTTTTTCCTAGTTTAGTTCCAGTTACTTTTGCCTCAGTGTGCATCTGCCTTTTGTTTTGTACCTTTTATCAGCCACAAATAAATGGCTCCCCTCGCATTTGGGTCCTCCTCCTCCCTCCACACGGTCTGCCAGTGCAAACTGTGAAAGTTTTCAATGTGATCTGTCCTGGCAGATGATGGCCCATGCCACACTACTCTGCGAAATGTTCCCTGTCAGACACGTCAGGACAGCCTTGTGGACCAATTCACCAATTCAGAATCCAACAACTATAGAAAAAAAAAGTGCCTCATTTATAGAGGTTCTTTGGGGCTTGAATTATTTGACTGAAAACTGCTCAGCTGAAGCACTTATGACTAGTGAAGAAATTCTGGCCACTTTGAAAGGAAAACTGATGTTCACAAATTTGGTAGAACGGGACTTCCAGGAACCTGGAAGCTGTCTGGGTGTGCCTTAAAAGGTCACGTCAAACAGAAGAATGGGTTGATTGGTGAAACTTTTCATTTGTACATATAGCCCAGAGTTTACTCAGCAATATTTTGTATTTTAACAAGATGGTGAATATATATATACTTTACCTGCTTTTAATTATGTGGCCGACAGCTATAACATCCTGTACTCTGTATTACACGGTGAAATGTACACATCCTTACCATAAAAATCAAGCATACTGACCAATCTTTAGTTGTGAGAAATACTGTCTGTCTTCATCCTCAAATACATTCCTCTAGGTTCTGATTCGAGCATTTTTTTGATCACTGTTAAGCTGCTGTCAATACAAAGGAATACTCTTTTTGAAGATTTTTTTCATATTAAAAGACCATCAAAGAAGATGGATTATGCCTTTGTAGTCATTTAGTCACTGGGAGGCTTTTAGTGAGAATTCATCTTAACAGCAGGAAGACATGGTGTCAGGTTTACTTTGCATTTAGCACTGACAGCAGAGTAGTTCAGAAAAGAGGAAGGTCTCCTATTAAAGTGTGTTCAAATATATGCAAAGTCTGTTCAAATAAAGAGACTTGAGACTCATAAAAGCTATGGCCACCATTACTAACTATCAAGTTGTTCAGCTATTTTGCAAACAATTTGAGTTTCAAAGACAATAAAGTGCTTGGTAGGGTGGTAGAAGTACTAAAATGCTCCAAAGTCAGCTGTCATTACTGTGCCCGAGTAAAGTGAGTTTTGTATGCATCATCATTTAAGGTTTTCAAGAGGATTGAAAATGGTAATTGTCTGTAAGATAAAAATTTTGCCACAGCTGGGAGCAAGTAGACATAAACAGCACTGAGTTAGGCAATTATTATCTACACAACAGCACACGTACTTATTTTTAGTCAGTCAAAGCAATTAATTAAAAAATGGTTTAAAAACAACAACAAAAAAGGCAATTCAAAAGAATTTGACTCATCAAAATAATTCAGCAAACTGAGGAAATTAGAACATTTCCTAGTCCTTCTGCTACCTGCATGTCTTTCTCCCAGTATTAGTGGTAGTTCCCTCAAGGTTGGCTCCAAAACTGTGCTAAAAATGTCATACTTTATGGGAGAAATAAATACATCTAAAGCCTGATATCCAGTCGTTCACTTCCCCAAAGTTAGCACCCAGTTTAATGTTACAGTGAATTATGGATATACCTTAGCAACAAAGCAATAGTGTTGGCCAGTATGTTCAAATACAGTCTTGACCATTATAGAAACAGTCAGGCTGGGGATGGCTAGAAAGTCAAATTCAAAGCTTTGAAATGGAAGTCCAAACCTTCGGATGACACTGTGGCTTTGTCCATCTACAGTCTACGCTCTCCACTTTTTCTTTGCCAGTCTAGTCATCAGTCAAGTTTATGACTCCAGAAAATCCCTATGCAGCCACTAAACAGATATATTCACCGAAGGTGTGGGAGAAGAAAATGAACACAAAATCCAACACAGAATAGACACAACCGAAACTCAATTGCCGCTTGGATTGAATGATGAAGAGGAACGTGCTCGTCCATTACTCATGATGCAGGACTGTCTTTTCTCGCTTTGCATCGGACATGAGATTGCAGTCTGAATTACAGCCCTTTAAAAAACACTTTCAAGCCCTACCTGTGACCCGTGCTTACAGTATTAGCCCGATGGGACTGCTGTTTGCCTACTTTATTGCTTGGTTAGTCGTTTTCTGAGGCTTTTGGCCGGCACTTCTGTGAAGGCTCCCCAAAATACACATGCAGGCTTGATTGTGTGGGCGCCACCTCGGTGATTGCCTATTTAGTGAGTAATTATCCCTGTCTTTCTCACTCTCAGCCAACACAAGCACTGATTGAGTTCCTCTCATTGTGGGTAATGTCTTATTTATCATAAGAGGCCAGTGTGAGTTTTGTAGAAAAAAAAAGCACAAAACATAGTCATCTGCAGCTATGGAAGATAAGGGCTACAAAACAAAACAAACAAAACAGCAGGTTAATATATTCTTAAAATGGCTTGGCATCGGGGAATGAAACTTTGCAAGTTCCAGAAAATTCTTTGATTGTGTCATGTTTAAAAAAAACCCAAGAAACCCAAAACTGTACGTGTCCATGGGATGTGAAGACCAGTTTATCCCTATTCAAAGAGATACCATTTGTCAGTGTTATTTTTAGTATCAGAGCACTTTAAATTAGAAGACTAAACTAAATTTAGCTAGCTTTCAGCAAGCATTTCAGAGGCCGCGGCGGGTATTTTCCTATTCCGGGCACAGTAAAGCATGGCTGTTGCCACCGGGGCTCTGGAGCTAATCTGTTTCCGTGTGTTTATTAGTAAATCAAAAGTCTAATCAGCTCTGAAGCTGCAGAGTAGAGGAGGAGAAGAAGAGCTCAGAGGAGGAGGTGGAGGAGGTATGGGCTATTTTTCAATCTAATGGCCAATTAAGATCAGGCTAAACGAGGAGGCAGGAGAGCATTGTCTTGTGCAGACCTCATCGAGACTCTAATAAAATGTCAAAATACCACCTTTCTCCTACACACACACACCCTTTGTCTTTGGATCACTGTCTTAATCTCCTTCATTCAGTCTCTTTTTCCTTTGCGTGAACTCTGCCTAATTTTTGCTTCTCTTTTGTCTTTGTCATTCTTCTCAAAATACACAAACATTCCCAGTGTTGCACGGAAAAGAAAAAAAATCCCCCTGCCTATTTTTTTTTCTCCTTTTCCTTCTCTAGCTGCCGTTCTTGCACTCCCACACACTGGATTCCCTCTCATCTCTTTTTTATTTAGAAGGGCAAAGACAGAGAGAAAAGGAGAAGAAAAAAAATAGAGCTATAGATTTGAGCTGCATACTGTATCAATTTTGCCCAGTCTAAATGACCTAAATAAGGAATTCAATACTGCAGGGTCTGAATAGGAGAGCTTAGTCCACATATTTATTGAATCCAGCCTTTTTGTCCAGTGCCAGCGCACTCTGTGGTTTTAGACTCCACTGCAGTGATCCAATGTGGAATGGAAATCCGATCTCCCTCCCTCTCTCACTCTTTCTTTTTCTCACTCTCAGTTTTTTTTCCGTTCTTCTTCCACCAAGCTCAGGCTTGGCAGCACAGAGATGGAGGGAGGATGGTGAAGAAAGATAAAAAAGAAAAAAAACAAACAGAAGAAAAAAACAAGAAAGCTGTGGCACCAGTGACACCATACACAGGTGATGCCACAAGTGCAAGCTCAACATAAAGAGCTGCTATACTACTGTCTGCTGTAACATGTAATAATTTAACATTGGTTCATATTGAGTTTTAGAAAATGTTCTCACTTACTTGTCTGTGCAGGCTCGATCTGAGGGATCTTTTTTTGCTCTTTCCAGTGCTCAGTGAGGACATCAGAGAAGGAAAACTGTTCGACCACTGCAAAGAAAAAAAAAGGTGCATGCATTAGTACTGCATTACTGTTATACTGCATGTTTTTACACCAGAAGTGGAATTTGAGCCAGAGCTAATTGTTTAGTAGGTCCCTTGGTCCCCAGTGAAAAAAACTTTAGTATGTAAGGGCACAAGTAGTCAGCCAGGGAACAGAGCGAATTGTGCAATGCTTGACTTTAAGTCACAGCGTTATCTACTCTCAAACCTAAGCAAGTTGGTTTTGGTCATTCAACATCAACAAAAGTTGAGTGAAAATTACATAAATGTAAAATTACAAGTGAAAGTTTCATGTACTCTTTCACACAGTGCACACATACAGTGAGTTTCAAGAGGAAAATGTCTCAAATCCAACACTCTGAGTTGTACATTTAACAAAAAGAATGTTTACAGCATCTTATGATTGTCATGCTAGCTACTGCCTTCGTGAACATCTGGAACTTGTCACAATTCTCTGACTACATATTTTACTAAATTCTTCTAAAGTGGAGATGAGAAGTTATCATACATAAACACTAAACACACAAGACACAAGGCAATGTGGGATTTTAGCCCTACCTAATGCGTGAAAAGCTAGCATTGGTGGCATCAGTAGTGCTGATGTCTTCTGGTCAGGAGACTGGCAGAAAACCAGCATGCTAAGGCCCTAAGGCAACTGTTGTTGTGATTTGGTGCTTTCTAAATAAAATTAACATGAATTGAATTTAAACAAGCTGTTCCTTGCTCTTCTTTTCATTGCTATGAGTTATTGTACCTATGCGCAGATATGTGTAACAACAAGTAAATGTGCAAATTACCAGAAAAAGATTTGTCTTGCAAGCCATCTTGGCTAACATATTTGATGTAGGAGTTAGACTGGAGTGTGAAGAAAGTATCAAAAATACATTTAGAAAATAAAAACTCCTTTAACATATTCGAAGTGAAAGCCTTGATGATTGAGCGGGAACTTCAACTCCAGTTTAATAAAAAAGACACTGAACACCAGTGTTGGTCAAGTTACTTGAAAAAAGTAATTAGTAACTAATTACTGATTACTTCTCCAAAAAAGTAATCCTGTTACTTTACTAATTACTTATTTTCAAAAGTAATTAGTTGCTTAGTAGCTTTTTTAAAACATGATACAAAACCTGAATATCTAATAAAGCAACAGACCTTTCAGCCAAATTGTATTTTTTCTGCATAATCCATCATATAAAATGTAATCAAATGAAAAAGTCTCTTTTTAAAACTTTTTTTATTAGTTTTAATCTTTTAATTTTATGCACATTGCATCAAGCAAAAATTAAATTATATGCAACAGTCTTTGACTTGAAGAAATTTGTTTACCATTTAAACCTATTTTTTGCATATTCCAGCATATAAAATAAAATAGCTTTTTTGTGTTTACACTCACTCTTTCAAATAGATGCAAGTAAAACACAGCAGAAAATAATCAAAATCAAAGACTCAGCGGTACTAAGTCCTGTCGCTCTTAAATCTATTTTCACCTATTTAGCAGGAGTGGAGCAGGTGGAGGTTTGCCCGGTGCCACAGCGGTCATGTCAGTGGGGGGATCCGGGGGTTTCGCTAATGTTTTCGCTAACTTCTTATGGAATCAAACTCAAAATAAGGTCAGTACTTCCACGCTTTAAACGCTGCACGGTCATACTCTCTCCTACACTCTATATATTATTCATTGTTGATTTGCACACGTCTGTTACCACGAACGTCGCACGCGCTTACGTCACTGTCATGAGACACTCTCACAAACAAAATCACGGTTTCGTAACGCAGTAACGCAGCGTATTTACGGGAAAGTAACAGTAATCTAATTACTTTTTTGCAATAGTAATCCCTTACTTTACTCGTTTTTTGAAAAAAGTCATTGGATTACTGCCCATCTCTCCTGAACAGGCTCAACCACAATCTATAGGGGATAGCTTTTAACCAGATGAATAAAGTTTAATCCGCTGTTTTGCTAAATACACCACCGCAGTTTTCCATTAATGATGTTAAACCCCCCTGCAGAACTTTTATTTCATGGCTTTTCATTCAGCTGAGATTTTTTTTTAACATTTTATTAATATTTTAATATGATGTATTTAATCAATGCGTAGGTCTGCTTTTCTAGGTTTATTAAAAGCTCTTTTTAGACACGCTGTAAACTTGATTTTATAGAATGTGACGCATCGAAAAAATAAATAATAAAGAGCTCAACTTTAAACATCAGCAGCAATAATAGTAATCTATAGAAGACTGGGGAGAAGTGGGCAACGTTTGTCTGAAGAAGTAATACACTGTGTATACAGTGCAGCATTGCTACTCAGTAAAGGCACAGCTCTAAAAAAATTCCACCACATCTCATCATTCTCAGCCATTATGTTTCTAACGGTAAATATTTTAATCACGATAGAAGTAATGATATTTTAGACTTCTCGAGGCAGGAAAGAGTGCACAGAGGTGAAGATGTGCAGAGAAAGTGCATAAAAGAATAAAAGACAGCACAAATTGTTTTTTCAATCTTTACTTTTTTCTTTTCGTTTGTGTTAAACTTTTTTTGGACGTTGTGGGTCCAAACAATCAAGGATTTAACTGAAAAGTCAGGGAATCACCCAAACTACTCTGCTTCATCCCGACAACTACTTGTTGACATGTGACAGTCAGTCCATACAGCAGCTGCTGAAAAATTGCATCCTGGTCTAGAAAGTGGTTTCCCAGTCACCCAGCCGAATGACACTGTCGAGTCTCGCAGCTAGCATTGCTAACAAAGAAAACTTGTTAATGTAGTTCTACAGTTTCATCGCCATGAATTGATATGCTGTAACTAATCAAAATCACTCTCATAGAAGAGCAAAACCACAGCCACACTGTTTCTATGAAAATTTGAGCCCAAATCAACAAGTGATATCTGGCCACTACTCCATCGCCTTCAGCACTAAAACTGTGTGTAATATGCAACCTCGGGCGCCTTATAAGTTTCAGTGATTAGAACCCCACAGGAGGGAAGAAAGTTCTTTGAAAAACAGGTTTTATGTTTCTAATTTCTGTTTGCGTGAAAATGCAGTTTTTTTTAAATTGATTTCTTTATTTTTTCATCCAGTGAGTTTTCAAAGTCTTTCGTAGGTCCAAGGGGTCACAGATTTCTCTCAGCCAACAGACCAGTCATAATCCTTCAGTTGTAGTCAAATCAACCAAATTTGAGCTGGAGTGTTTTCCCAAGACGGCAGCAACTTGGACTGGTGCAGCTGCAAAGTTTGAGAGTTTGCCGTCGTAACCAGATATTATTAGAACAATGTGAATGATGGATTTGCTTTAAAAGTAACTGAAGCTTCAGCAAGCTTAAAAAAATACCATACAAAGTAGTAATTTGGCCCTAGATGGAGGTGAGAAAGGAGGTCATCTTGGCACGTCCTTTATATACGTGTGTATGTGACTTTGTGCATGCCTGTGTGTTCATATGTGACCTTTTTAAGATCCAGCCAAACTGCTAAACACACTCCCTCTGTGCCTGTCATTTACAGGTTGGCTATCGACATCTTACAGTCTGAGCTCAGGGGATCATCGCTCACATGCCAGCATCTTACACATGTGGGGTCTGCATCAAGACGCACACGCATTTCCACGAAACATGCTCACGTAGAAGCCAGTTGCTCGAAGCATATAGACAAAGAAGAAAACCATCACGATCTGTTGATGTAAACTCCGCATTAGTGCCACTGCTTGCATGTGGAACTGATTGCGGCTGAAATGCTGTCAAAGATTAGGATGCTAGAATATCCTTTTCCATTGTGTCCTTACTGAAGTGGGATCACGAGAAAAGCACTTCACCGAATCCGCACATCTGCTTTTGGTATTTATTTTGGGGGGGTTCAGAAGGGCATGCACCCAATTAAAATCAATAACTGCGTTCACTTCAGCAAAGCCTGCTGGCAGACTCATGCAATCAAAAAGCATACGGACAGCTGATCCCTGCAGCAGCTACAGGCTACCACATGTCCCTGCGTGTCAGAAAAACAATGGAAATCACTTCTGTCATGTCCTCAGGCTTTGGCCTCTCCGAGCTTTGTCTTTCAGACCAGGTTAACGTGTAAACATCACCCACCCCCCTCTCCTGGTCAACATCTTCGCTTGCCAGCGTCACCTTTGCATGGAAGTGATCATGAAACGTACGCCCACATATGGCAGACTGTTAAAATACCTTGAGGGGGTAATCTTGCCGTGGAAACCTCACATAAGCTCCTTATCACAACACATTAGGAAGAGAAGAGGAGGGGAGCGCTAGTGTCAGCTGTCGGGCCCTGTTGGAGAAGGTGAGCCAGGCTGACTGTGACAGGTCAGTGAACATCACTAGCCAAAGGCTTAGGAAGGCAAATGAAGACGCATACTGCTGTCATTTGGTTTCAACCATTTTCTAATTGTAATGCATAACTTTTTCTTTTAATGAGGCATTACGAGGGAATGCAAATTAGACTTTAAGGATAGAAGGTGTTATTTCTTGTACAGATTATATCTCCTGAGCCACTTTAACTTTGGGTTGTTTAACTAGGACTGACTCAATAAAGTCAACATGTACTGGACAGTATTCTATCAAAACAAAACTACTCACTTTTATGTCATTAACATGCTCTCAGCTCACACATCTTTTATTTTTCACGGGACTGGATGAACTTTGCGCTCATAAATGTGAGTCATTACCAACCAGACAGAAAACAGACATGAAGACTTTCCAATATGGTTTGCTGCACTTGTGTTTTCAAAAACAAACAAACAAACAAAAATAAGATAATACATTTTAAATAAGAATAAAACTAACTAAACTGAACTATGACCAAAAAAGTAATAAGTAACTATGTAGTGTTAAAACTTACTAATTAATTAGTTATTGTTTCACTGGTTTGTTTGATCTTCTGTAAAAAAAAATTGTAAAACCACCATATGTATTAATATTTTATAAAATAAAAAAAGAAACCATTAGAATCTCAGCATTACTTTCTTTAATACATTTGCTACAGGACTACTGCAATTCTTTCAGGAAACTAGACAATCTGAAGGTCTTTGCAATACTAAATGAAGATAATTTACTGGACCACAGTGATGAGAATTGTAATAAGGCACCTGCTACTGGGATTGCCAGGTCTTGTCTGATTGAGCAATCCACATGGAGACCTTTCTCTCAGATGTGGACTTATGTTAAAACAAGATATTGGAACAAGATAGTAGACTCCTCGGCATATTTACTGAATTTCTTTGGATCTGTATATTAGGATGATACTACTTACAGTATTCATTGTGGGTATAAGCTTTTTTATGACATTTCTAAAAACTGTCAGACTAGCCTCTTATTGCCAGTTTACTGGTGATATATCTAGGGTTAAGAGTAGGGTTTGTATCAGGTTAACATCCAGACCTTTTAGTTCAGGTTCTCATTAATTAATTTTTTTAAGGCAATGCATTTGCTAATTTGAATATTTATTCATCTTTAACATGATCAAAGCACCATACTTTAAACTTTCCACCTAGTAATTTGAGGGTTCAAACAAATAACATCTTTTTGAAATACAAGCTCTGCTAAGGTGCTCAGAGTCAGCTTAGAAGTTAGATGGTACAACTGGGAAAAAACATGTTCGTCATATTGCTGGCATGTTATTGTAGTGGGTTGATAAAAAGGCAAAATCAAAATCAAACTCTTGCTCATAACCCCAAGAGACAACTAGCAGGGTATAGGGTATGTGTGCATGTATATCTAGGTTTTCCACTTTCATTTCAGAGGTTCATATAGCCCTGTATAAAAGATATGGTAATATGAGATTAAGGAAAACTGTCTGGGCAAGGATCCAAGATTATGCTGACGTGACGTGGGCAGCATTTTGAGCCTGGATTGTGACTTGAGTAAAGCTGCTTCCTCCTTGAACAACTACCGTCAAGGTGCCCTTGAGCAAGCCATCAAATCCTCTGCTGTTCTTAGTAAAGCTGCAGACTATCACCACAGAGGCATGGTCTGTGTTTAAAGGGTCACTTGATCTAAATTACAAAAAGCTTATTTTCTCGATTACTTCTAATGACTATAGAGATAGATTTGGTTTTATTTGATTTTGATTTCAGGAATTTCTACAAAGTGAATTTAAGGATTTCAAAACATTCATCCTTTACTAAAGCTTCATGCCATTTTCTTTGGAACTACAATACAGTACAGACTGGTAGCAGCACGTTCCTTGGATCTAACATCTAAATCTAATCCTTAATTTAAACAAAAATTCTCAGGTTTAAAGGATCAAACTCCAAATTGTCTCACTGTGATAGCCAACATATTGGCAACAAACTGCCAACACAACTAAGACCACTCGCCATTAGCTGTCATCTTTGAACTGAGTGTGGTGTTCACTGACAGTGCTAAAATGGTAACAAGACGGAGTTATTTTTTTATTGGCATGTACATAAAATCTGCTTGCAATCATACAATGATTAATCTGAAATGTGTTGCTCTCTTTTGCAAATTTGTTGCTGTCTACATCAGAAGTGTAGTCTTGTACCAACCCGGAGTGGACTCACCAACATCAGATTGGTCAGAATCTACATCTAAACAGGGAAAATGTATGATTTACATATGGAGCTATTTCATTTCAATATTGACAAGCATTCTACCAAGAGCAGCGTAAATCTGTGGCTCAAAATTTAGGGAAGGAGTAAGTTCAGGTTTTACTTTCTGCAAACAGTGTGACAGTTCAGATAACTGTGTTTGATTGCAAGTGTCTAAAAAGGAAAGTATGAGACAGGGAGATACAAATCTAACCAACATTAACCCTATAAATTGTTATACCGTTAAGAAATCAATCTAAGACACTAACACAGTCCCATTAATGCCTGCATTTTGACAGATATATATAACAGATGCTCCTATTGAAGGAAGTAAAAGAAAGAAAGAAACATGAATCTTGCTCTGTGTGCGTGCACTGCTGAGAAACAACACGTACAGATGTTTTCATGGTGTACTGATCACTGTAGAAATATGACTAAAAGCCTGAAACACTGAAAATTGCTTTGCTTGCTGTAAAAAAGGAAAGCAAGATGGATCCTTGTTTCTCTTTTTTTTTTTTACTTTGTCCTGGTTCGAATCTGATGTTTAGAAACCAAAGTGAGTACAAAAGACTCAATGTCTGGACATTCTATTTACTCTTCTGTTGATATAATTCCAAAAACAAAAAGGCCTTTATATTTTTAATTTTCAATTTATCTTTGTTTATAGAGGGTGGCAGCTTTAGAACTGCAGCATCACAACTGACAGCACACTACTGCACATTTAAGGTAAAAGGGAAAACTGATATAAAAATCAAACAGCAATATCTCCAAATACATACAGCTTTGCCAGCTTGCAGGTATAGGTGTTGAGGTTTATTTAAGAGTCTTTTAACATCTTTTTATCGCATTAGAATCTTCTGGCATGGCCAGGCATCCTTTGACGAAAATGGTCTTTTAAAAAGCAACAATGTCCACCTAGGAAGCTAGAAGGGTGGTGGAATAAAGAGGTGTCGGGTTACTTAAAGGTAAACCTGTCATATGTCAGTAGACAAGGCTGAGAAAAGGTTGAGAAAGTTTAAACTCAGGACCCGCCCATGTCACATCACCAGTGGTTATTTTACTCATTGTCCTTTGAAGTGACCTTTAATGGGTTTTCGCCCCTATATTACTGCTAAATGTCTCTTACATTTGTCAGCCAGTTTCCTGTGGTTTGTGTCTTATTTGGGATGTGTATGTTTTGCACATGGTCGCACTTTTTATTTTTGCTTTGACTCATTGGCTGAGTTTAGACACTAAAAATTACTGCGTGAACAACAGGGATGAAAAAGTAATTGGTTAGCTTGGGTAAAAAGTAATGGTCTTGTTGTTTACTTCTGTGCTGAAATGGGACCAAGGGGTCCTTTCACAGCACTGTCTCATCATCCCCACATGAACATGATCATGCATCATGGAATGATCGTGCTACTTAAGCTAAAAACAAGTATACAGTGGTCCCTCGTTTATCGCGGGAGTTACGTTCTAAAAATAACCCGCGAATGTGAAATCCGCGAAGTAGCCAGCTTTATTTTTTACAATTATTATAGATGTTTTAAAGCTGTAAAACCCCTCACTACACACTTTATACACTTTTCTCAGCCAGGCATGAACATTTGCACACTTTTCTCTCTTGTTTAAACACTCTCAAAGTTCAAACTTTCGTAGAAAAGTAAGTCCAGTATTATAGAATGAAACCAAAGATCAAACCCTGTTTTCAGGTCCAGAACATGGGAATAGAGCAGCTGCCAGAGAATTCAACATTAATGAATCAATGGTACGGAAGTACAGGAAGCAAGAAGAATGAGTTGAGTAAAGTTTGACTTATCTAACTGTTTTGTTTGGTTTAATGCACCTTATAATCTTACAAACATAC
>VUQG01002552.1:6021-18270 GCA_015106755.1 Etia nguti
ATAGATATAATGCTTTTGCGTTAGTTTCCCTATATTTAAACTGCTTTTTCATTTTAATTTTATTTTACTGATGAACTGAGCTGCCTACTGTATGTCAGGGTCGTAGGTATCGACTGGTGCCAAAAGCATCTCTTGCAAAAGAAGTTGCTCTGGCCTTACATCAGTCGAGAGATGTTGCACCCTCCACATACAGAGTTCAATGTTCTGTCTGCAATCTGCCAGAGCTAGCAGTTACTTGTTTAAACGCAGTCAGGAACTATTTATAGCTGTGAATTATTTTCCTGTGATCTAAGAATTAAAACATATGTGCAACGATTTATTGAAACATTGAAATAAAATAGATAAGAAAATGTTCTAATAAGTTCTAATGAACTTGAAAGTCAACATTTGTTATGACTGTATTCTTCAACACAGAACACAGAACCTTTGTAGGAAAACTTTCTTGTAATTTCTTTCAGTAGTCTTCAGGAATAGTTCCTTCTTGACGGAGACTCAAAGGTCTTCTTTGGATGTTGCCTGCCGTGTGCTCCGTTTCTTTGTCAAGATGATCCCACACTTCTTCAGTAATGAAGTCCAGGCAAATCCATGACTGACTTACCTAAGTTGTTTATCATGTGTAGACACAACATTCATCCCTTGAATTAGATACCTTTTTCTTGCTTGAATGATTCATAGGTCCATGTTAAGGAGCTTAACAAAGGAAAAAAAAACAGTGCGTGACTGAAAATGAGTGAAAAAGCAGCTGATGTCCAAAGACATCAGCTTTATATCTTCCTTCCAGAATCCTTGGAATCAAAATATAAAGACTTATATCACTTTTGACTTTTCCACAATATTGCATTTATTCTTTTATTCTCATGAACTGGATTGTGCTTTGTATTCTGTCTACCCGCTATGCTGCAATCAAATCACCAACATCATATCTAAAAAAAACAAAAAACTGAGCTGAACCTGCTGCACTGAAAAGTGCTCAATATGTCATGACATGACTCCAAACATGGGCAGCTGTGGGTTGCATTGTGTAACAGGTCTACAGAGGCTGCCATCTGTCCAAGAACGCTCTCAGGTAAATCCTCTGCACTTGGCACTGCAGGGATACTCACCAAGCCAGAACCAGCAGGACACAAAGTAAAGCTGCTGGCAAATAGCTGTAAAATGTGAGCCCACCCGCGGAGAAGGTAAACCACCAAAATTACAGTGTAAAAACACCTACTGTTTACTATGTAATGGTATTTAGATGAAATAGATGAATGACATTAAAAGCACAAGATACTTGAAGTTTAAATAGGCAAACGTATTCAAAATAGCCCTCAATGGGGGGATATTACCATATAGGACACTGGATGTGTTGTTTTATAAGTTTAGCTTTGATTGTGCATTAATTCAGCCTCAAGATTTAAATCAAGTCACGTCTGAGCTCATGATCCTGCTGAGGTCATGATTTTTAATGTTTGTTTTTTGGCTTTACCTCTTTTGACTTCAACAAATTAAATATAATTTCCTGTCTGTTCCAGTAAAAAAGAAAAAAAATATCTCTTGCACTTTGTATCTAATGTGCTTCATCCAAAAACTGATATCGCATATCTAGTGGGACCTAGCCAAGAAATATAACAGCTTCTGGATTAATCAACCATATAGTCCTTGACATCAGGTCACTGTTTAGAAATAATTTAGGGCAACAGCATCAGCAGCAGCGATGGAATAATCTGCCTTTAAAGTAAAGTCTTTAATATTGTTTATTCTTTCTTGGCTATTTCAGTGCCGCCTTTGGCTGACTTTTGATTCTGGTGTGAGGAGTTCAAGTGTTCAGCTCCAGTTTTTTCTGCTGTGGTGTCAGTTAATTCTGAAATTATGCACCACCTGCCTTAATCCATCCTGCTTACCCTGACTATTGTAGATTTTCTTGTTCTCATATAATAATAATCTGTAGAACAGATATGACTTTGTCATGCAAGCTTCCTTCCCTAATATAATAAGGTCTCATGTAAGTTCTCTGCTCTAAAGCAACTTTTAATTTCTTAAAATGCTGTAATTCATTTGGGATGATAGAGCCAATATTACTATATATTTTTAATGAGTATTGTGATCGTAATGCTTAAAAGCCACAAAGATAAGATGTGCCCTATAGGATTCTGTAAACATTGTGCCATTATGCTTTTGCACCTTGACCACTGTCTTCAAAAATAAGTCAATAATTTAGTTATCCTGACCTCACTCACACCCCACACCCACCTATCAGCAGCCTGAGACCAAACAAACATTGAAAGCATTGTCTACTGTATCATATGAGTACAATCTTCAGCACACTAACGACACACTTATCAGGCAAGGACTATTTCCAAAGCACAAAACATGCCCCATTGAATTTACACTGATAAGACTAATAACAGGATAATTTTCTCATCTTTTGTTTATTTCACACAAGTAAGGAAGAAGCAGCATCCATTTACACGCCCATGCCTTTGACCATACTGGTGATTTCTGATGTTGTGAAATGTGAAACACCTTGTAAGATTTAAAAAACAATTCCCACTGCAGAGATTCGCAAGTGATGAATAATTACTTAAACCTCTTGTATATTTGACGGGAGAGAGTAAATGCAACCTGATTTTGAATTTATTGCCAGCAACATTTTTCCAGAAATTTGGGATAGAGACATGTTTGCCACTACACTGCATTACTTCTTCATTCAACAACACTTGACAAACTGCTCAGCAGTTAGAGGCCTTCCATGAGATACTGTTCATTTAATGCTGTGCTTTTTGTTTTCAATAGTGGGCTGTTTGGATCTTTAAACAGGTCAGTTTAGCAGCTACACTGCTTTAATATAGAGCCATGATGTTGCTATAAGTGCAGAATGTGGTTTAGCATCATATTGTTGAAATACAGTACTGTCTTGAACCATCCCTCATTTCTTTATTCATTGATGGGGAAATGGAAGACAGGTACAGCATGACAGTATCAATGCCTGATGTGCGTTAATGCCTCCCGATAACATCACAGATACAGGATTTTTAAATGGTATGCTGACATTAGCTTATAGAGGAGCTCATAATTTCCAGCAAAAAATCTAAATTCTGATTCATGTTGTACTTTGTAGAGTCAGACACAATTAAGTGCAGACTACTTTATTTAAAGATGATCTCTTTCTTATTCTCTAGCCACATCTGCTAGTCCTGATGTAAAATTTCCTTCAGTCAGCATTTTTGTCAGCTCAACACACACATACACACATACAGTATATCTCGCCTGCTTTGTGTTGAAAGGAGCAGGGCATGGTCCAGTCTGTCAGTTATTTCATTTGGAAATATCAGAATTGTGCCATGTCATATAAAAGTCGCCTGCCAAAGTTCATAGACACTCTTATCATTTGGGACTCAGATTAACAAACCAGACACCGACCCTTTAACCTGTGATTGAGTTCTAATAATACAATAAATCACACACATACTCATATTTATTGTCACATGTCGCTCACTTGGTAATAAAAATATATCTAAGAATTTTAAAACGATCATTAGGACTGTTCTCAATGGTACTGATGACCTGAAAGGGGCACGCTGAAGGAATACACTTGGATGATTCCTTGCCAACAATTAAAAGCAGCTCCAGGAGATGGCTAGGTTTTGAAAACTACAGCTCAGTCAGCCACGTGTAAAGCTCCTTTACTTAACTAAATGTATAAGTGTTTAAAAACTGCCATGATGAATGAAAGACTTGAATTCAAAATCATAATCTTAATCGTAAAAGTAGCCAGTAATGGTGCAAGACTTATTTGACACTGCTTTTACATCTCTGAAGACAAAAAAAGGAAATTTCCATTGATTTTGAATTGACTCTATAGAGTGTACTTGCTTAAAATATTAAATGAACTCTGCAGTTTTTTCTTTCTTTCTTTCTTTCTTTTTACAGTGTTGCCAGCATAATGTTGTAATCTGACTTCAACCTATGACTCTATTTGAGAAAGTTTCGGGCCTTGCACAAATTCCAACACGTCATATGCAACAACTGAAACTTTCACATGGAGCCCTAGAGGAAGGGCAACAGTCTACATCCAAGGTTCTCAGAGTGTGGCCCATGTGTCAACTGTGGGCCATGCTCCGTAACATTTTGTTCACGTTTCACTCCATAGTCATGCACCAGGTGAAAAAAAGAACCAAGGGAGAAACTTTCCATTCTAACAATCGTTGCCAAATAAATCATTTACAATTACAGGTGAGGTCAAGAAGTCTTGGCTGTGTGGCCCTCAATTGGCTTCTTTGATAATCATGGCTAGATAAACACAGAATCATTTTATTAAAAAAAAAAAAAAAGAAAAAAGTTCCCTTTTTTCAGACTACATTAGACTTCACTGTGTAAGCATGAGTCAGCCTAATTGGGAATGGGCAGTCGTTTCAAAGAGAAATTGTTCAGAGACACTAAAATTAAAAGAGCTAGACATGAAGTCTTTAATAAACTCTAAATATCCAAATAAACCGAACACATTATTAGGGTTTTATGATGAATTTTAATGCGCTCGTAGATCAAATGAATTCTTTCATTTGATCTGAGATTTTAAAGGCAGCCTTTCCAGCTTACATGTTTGGGCTTTATTGAGACAGGACAGTAGAGACAAGACAGCAAAGGTTTAAACCCAGACATCTGTAATAGCCTTAAGTCACATGGAGCTCCTGCTCAGCCCAGTGAGCTGTAAAGGCAGTGTTGAACAGAAAAAGCAGGACGTGTGAGTGCACAAACAATAACTTTGTCTTTAGTTAAAGGATGAGCTGTGAGCAGGTGTACAGAACCAGTGAAAAGGTAAAATGATGTGAATCTGCAGCACCAGACCTTTACAAATAAATAGGCGTTCAATTCCGCCCAGGCCTTGTTGCACTTTAGACAAAGTTCAGGTGTGTGTCTTTGTCCACTCCATAGTTGCCTTTGTGCTCCTCAAACAGATTGCTGAGTTCATCCATGTACAGCTGGTGGAGGGCATCAAGTTCCTCGGCAGTTGCCTTTGCTTTCTTCTCCACTTTGATTGGCCGCCCAACTGCAGAGATGTGACAAAGTGCTTTATGTACTTTATTTAGTTTGCAGTATGTTAGAGATATGTTTACTGAGCGTGAGGACTGCGTACCAGCCAGTTACAAAGGACAGCCCAGTGTGTTTGTTCTTACAGCGAATCTCACTTTATATCTGATCGCTATTACTCACATGCACTGACACTGAACTCAGTGACACCAGATGCCTCTCACAAAGTTGAAGACTTATTGGGAAGTGCAATGATGCTTTACTATATGTTTTTACCTGAGGGAAGATATCTATTAGGTCTTAGAGTGTTAATATACACCGCTGCCCAGAATCCAAAGATTAAAGTATCCATCCTGCTGCATGTAGTGATGTAGGAGTAAAGCTCCTTACTCACCTACTGTGTTGATAGGTTTTCTGTAAGGCACAAGGCCAAAGGAGTACTGGAAAATGCCTCGTGCATGGAACAGAGGAAGAGAGACACCCATGATCTTTTGCATGTTTTCCTGCAACCATCGAAGCCAGGTTCCCCTCGGGTTTTCCACCTGGTCATACACTTCATTCTCCCCAAAAGAAAAGACTGGTACCAGATGAGCTCTGGAAAAACAAAACAAAAAATAAAAAAAAAACAAAAAAGGTTGTTTAATGAATAATAATATAGTTTTATTAGTTTCTTATTTCTAATTGATCCCATAGCAGAATATGTGCTTTCCCAGGAAATTCCATGCAAGTGACTTGAATAAGTTTCTGTTTCAGGAGTCCACAGTCAAACTGCAAAAAAACCCCTAAAATGAATAGACTGACACAATCTTTTTAATAAGCAAAACTATTTCAGAGAAGTAGATGGAGCAGAACTTTCCACATTCCCTCAGGGCTGACTGATCTTACCCATACTCCATGGCCATTTTGATGAAGCCTTTCTTATGGGCCAAGAGTACATTGTAAGTGCCTGGGTGGGCATCAAGGGCCTCTGGTGCCCCTCCAACAGCTATCACAATAGCATTGCCACCTTTCTTGTTGCAGAGTGGATAACTGGCACTCTCTTTGTCTGAAGGAATCAGGCCTGCAATGTTGTAACAGAAGACAAAAACAATATCTAAAGTGATCAAAAACAATATGTTTATTTTAACATACATTAAAAAAAAGAGTCAGAATGGGAAATATGATTGAAATGTCTATGGCTCAAACCTCCACACATGATATAGTCTCTGAAGAATGGAGCTCTGAACCAAAGAGGCAACATGAGCAGGTAGCTGGTGATGCCTGGAAACAGCTGTCTGAAGCCTGTAGAGTAGGTGCAGAAGTTGGTAAAGGCTCCTGCCACCAGCACACCATGGGGATGGAAACCAAGGATATAGTTATGCCTGGGATCTAAGTCAGCCGTCTTCACCAACTGAAAGGGGAAAAAAGACTACATTTGCAGATGTATACATTGTCAAGAGTGCATGCAAACATACTCGGGATCATAATGGCCACCAGAATCATGATAAAAAGTTTATTCCTCATCAACTTAAGAGCTGTTTTGGACTTTGCGTTGCAGTTGCACATCTGGCTGCAGTCCAAACATGTGCCTCAATATCTCAATTTCAACACAATGTCTTTGACCCTCTGAACCTTCCCTCATCTCCCCTGCCTCAGGCTTCAGGACTCGATTGGGTATGAATTTCACAGCCACACTGGCAGGATAAAGTACTGTATGTGAAACCTTTGAAATTGCCTGACTTTCTGCACAAAAAGCATAATAAATATGTAATTATCATACAGTATATACTACAAGTAAAGAGTATATTGCAAGTGTGGTTTCATAGATCTTTCCATATTTGACATGAATAGCAAGAAGGGGGACCTAAACTGAAAAAACAAAAACAAACAAAAAAAACAGCAACAACAAGAAAACAAACTTTTATTTAGGTTGAAAGCAAGACACAGGTACAGATAATCAAGACAATGAGGCAGGGGGGAAGTAAAACTGAACACACAAAATAAAACAGGAAATCAGTCATAGCTAAACTGGGAAATGCAGACACATAAATTAATTTAACTCATGGGGTTGACACAAGGAAATATAACAGAAAACACAGAGGGAACACTATGTTTCCAAAAGTATTCATGCACCCATCCAAATCATTGAATTAAGTTTTCCGATCACTTCCATGGCCACAGGTGTATAGAATCAAACACCTAGGCATGCAGACTGCTTCTACAAACATTTGTGAAAGAATAGGTCATGTGATGGGGCGGGGCAAGGTCACACAGTGGTTTCCCCTAGAGTAAGTTCCTAGTCAGAATTTTTAACTAGTATGCGCCTTCAACTCAGATTTCCAACTCAGAAAGTCACCGCAGGCTCTACCAGCTCCGGCTTTGTTGCCTCCCAAAGTTAACAATCCAGGATGGCAGCAGTGAGCATAAAAAGTAAATAAAACTTTTAATCTGTCCTCCTGCCACTGTTGTGTATTTATGACACACTAAAAAAGCAATTCCCAGAGCACTGACCCGGCTCTGTCCATGACTGTGCAGCAGTGGTGCTTTTAAGCATAAAAATAAGAAGAAAAATGTAGATAGTGATTGCAATGACCCATGCCATTTTTCACACGTAGGCTAATTCAATCACTCCCATGATCAATAGTGGATCATGGAGCCTCAGGATCATCTCTACAGGGAACAACCACCACTCAGGGTTAAATACCTGGGACTCACCACCATTTTTTTTTATAACCTAAGAAACCTCTTGGATGAGTGGTGAAATATCTTCACAGACCTGAAGAAGCTATTTTACATGTCTCTGAGTTATGTTACCAGCTTTGACAATGACACATTTCTTCTCTAAACTCTCAACATAAGGGACATTTCCTACCTCTACAAAGTGTTAAGGAGAAGCCTGTTCAACCAGAGTTCAACCAGAGACTAAAAATGACCAGAAGCTCCAGTTTTATAATTCCTCCTCTTTCTGTTGAAGTTTAGCAATTGTTCCACAGCAATTTTATGACGGGTATTGCAAAAGATTTTCTGACTGTGATTTTTTTATTACATGTCTTCACATTCAAGCTTTCAGTAGACATTTTCTGCCCAGTATTGCCTCCATTGTCCAATGCATTGCACAGATTTTATGCAATGCAGACTTCAAGTTTCCAAATCACAATTGTGTCTAATGCCAACTGGATCAGGACTGTATTTCAAAGTGTTCTCACCACAGATCTTAACCCTCATCCTGACAGCTGGGTCTATGGAGACCCCAAAGGTACATACATGTTTTATCATGTTGCACAGGTGTTTTATTATTTATTATTCCTCATTTTAATGCCTTTTTTAGTCTATTCATATCTAGTGATGCCATTTTGTTTTTTAAAAAAAATAGAAATATTTTTCAGCCAAGAGTCCTAAAGAAAGTAAGTAAGAACACTGAAGATGTCGCTGGATCTACTGTACCTGAGAGAGCTGGGGCATGCTGTGGTCATTAAAAGGAGAGCTAGTGCTGTTACATTACAAGCCCCAGTTTGAGCATTTTTCTATGGTTGTGGAAAACTCCACCTGCTGATGTGACTGTCTCGTGCTCAGCTGGAGTATTTTCTCGACAAAGTGTAGCATTTGCTCCTGAACCACAGACAGGAAAGTAGTAACATAGTCATGACCTCCAGGCATGTCCTACCAGGAGGAGACCACAGTGCAGACCCAGGACATGCTGGAAAGGTTCCATCTCCGGGCTGACTGGTTGTCTGTTTATTTCAGATATTTTATATTGGGGTCGAAGTGACCCTGATTGGTGTCATCATGTAAATAAAACACAAATAACATAACTGACATTACAAGATGTTTAAAATTCCGCTTGATGCAAGCAAACAACAGTTCCTTATCTTTTAATTAGGGCCTAATGTTTTAGAGGTACATGAATACATGCACCTCTAATTTCAGCCCAGCACTTAATTGTTCAACGTGCAGACATGGCACTCGATGAAAAGAATCAGGGGATATCCTGCATGTACCAAATTTCATAACACAAAAATGAAGGCGAAATGGTAGAAACAGTGAAGAACAATTCATCATTGACTTGTCTGAGAGGTTCTGCTTGTTCTTGTAGTGTAGTGTTGTTATATATGTCAGCAATATGCTCATGTGCCAGAAAATAACCAGGGCCATTTGAATAAAAAATACTGCACTTTCACAGTTTTTCACATATTAGGAGCACCTTCCCTGATTTAGCTTTTAGCATTCTAGACTCCCAAAAGACTGTTAAAAAGGTCAAAATACAGCTGGCACTGCCCACAGTGCAACTCTACTGCCAACCAAGGGGTCAGAGATTCAGGTGTGCTATGTTAATAGTGGCTAATGTTACATGGAGAAGCTAGCCTCAAACAGAGATAAGGAGCACATTGCAGAGGTTTGGCAGGTTCACGTTTTCTAACCCTTCATGCACATAGAAGGCTTTACAGCATGCTGAAAACAAAATATCTACTCAAAACATTCTGAATATAAAATATAAATAAAAATATAAATATTCTGCTCCTAATGTTAATGTACCTGATGTGAGTTTTTTCTTTTTAACGCTGGCTAACATAGATGTCCCCCGAACGAAACTCTAGAACAAATGTGGAAATGTTCTGCGTTTCAAAAGGGATTTCAGAAGCATGTTAGAACTAACGATTGCAGTGGATGTCTTCTCAGTTAGTGAAAGACTGTTCTCATAGCTTTTGCAATGCTTCAAATTTCCACTTCACAGTTGTGTTTTGCCAACTGGACCAGGGCTGCCTTCCAAAGTGTTTTTGGCACACATCTTAAAGTACAGAAGATTTTAGTTGAGTTTTGAGAAAGCTGCCATTTATGTAGATTAATGTGAAAAAAGCACTTAATAAAGTGTAATAATAAAACGTGAGCACAATGGGGGCCCATCGTGTTTACAAAGGTGATAAGTGTCCAGGGCTGCTCTCTTCAAGTTTATATAAAAGCTGAAATGAACACCTTGTACTACCATGTATTTGTCACTTGGCAGGAAGGTTAAAGTGATGTGCCAGTGTTTACACATGACAAAGGTCACCTTGCTATCTGCAAGGTAAAAGACCTCTAGTGTCACAGAAACACTGGATATTAGCAGTATTTTAGAAAAAAAACCCACTCTGATTATTAACACTAAAATCTCGAGGAATATAAGCAGCACTGACCCAAACTATTTCTGAATAAAAGGAATGTATAAATTTCTTGGGATTCTCCTTTGACATTTAAGGTGTTCTTTTTGTAGGAATAGGTGAATATAGACTGATGCTGTGTGTCTAAATTCATTTCCCGACTCTTCTCCATTTGTTTGTCTGGAGCTTCATTGAGCTGCTTAAGTGTTTACAGCTTATGCAGATTATTTAGGTCTTTGGCAGGTAAATTATGAGCCACTGTGTTTGTGATCAATCCTCGCAAACTCAGTGATATTTCTCTGTAATGTTTGAAGCGACACTAGTGAAAAGCTCCGTGATGTCATTTGCTGAGTATTGTCCTGTAAAAATAAGCACTCCGTTCACTGATCTGTGAGTGAAATTCATACTCAAGACAACACTTCTCTTTTATCAGACAATCATCTCAGAACCAATTTCAGTCATTTGATACAGTTTTTCCAGTAATGGTTTCTCTTTATTTCTTATTACTCTTGAATAAGAGTGCATTCACACAGATTCTAATGCTTTCTCAGATTATATTGTAATAGATCACATGAAGGTTGTGAGTAAAGCCTATATAAGCAAGTCATGTTACTGGACCTTCATTGAGCTGTTTGTTGGTGTCCATGCTATGGAGACCTGCTGCAGGTGGTTTCCAAAGTTAATCATTAGCTCTAGTTTCATTGATGAGGCACTGAATAAAAGAAGTGTCTATCATACTGTCACCAAGACCTGCTGTAGAGCTGTCATTGTCTCATAATCTGTGTTGCTATCATTCCTGCCAAGATAGTTTTCAAATGGACTAGATCAAAAGAAGATGCTTCACACTGCATCTTCCACTGCATTAGTGGAAAGGTATTCATAGATGTACCCTGGGGAAGTTTTGTGGGAAGACAATCATGGCAGATAAAGTCTGTGGGCTACACAGGAGTATCACCCCCAAATCACTTAAGCGAAAGCCTTTTCTCATAACCACTGACAACAACGGTTCCAACTTCGGGACAAGTAACTTGCTGGTGGTGTGAGATTTAAATGGCATTTTAAATCCAATTTCAGTTTTTGTTTTGTTTTTTCCTGCAGAAACCAATTATAGATATATAAATATAGATTCAGAACCTGCCCTGCATACCTGGCTGCAACAAATATTCATATGAGAAAAAAACCTTTTTACTTTACTTTGTCTTTGTCCCGTCTTCCTCCCTTCACCCCCTCACTGATTGCAGCAGGTGGTTATCCGTCCCTGAACCTGGTTCTTCTGGAGGTTTCTCGCTGTTAAAAGGGAGTTTTTCCTTCACACTGTCACCAAGCGCTTGTTCGTGGGGGCGTCTGATTGTTGGGGTTATCGCTCTGTTATTGTAGTGACTTTATCTTGCAATATAAAGCGTTTTGACGGCAATGACAATAAAGGACTCTTCTATTCTCTCTATTCAGTCATATATGAACCTTTTACAAAGAAACTCATTTCACATTTAACATCTTCCACACTTTAACTTTGTGAAACATGACCCTGCATCTGTAGGAGCAATACTGTATACTGTAGCTTAGTGTAAACACAAGAAGGGGAAAAAAGGTGAGCCTGGCTCTGTCCACATTAGAAGAAAAATCCACTTAGAGGTACATGTACCTAAAATTGTTGTGTAAGGCTCCGAAAGGATCTAGTGGCATGAAATCTAAAACGTGTGACTGCATGATTTACTGTGGTTTATTGTAATAAAGATGCAAAAATATGTTTTGTAACCTGAAAATGACGCCATATGTGCTCTGTAATTGCCTTCAGTTGCATTTGAATTTGCGTCACTATCTTGTCTACATGCATTTTTGTCCTTTTAGAAACCAAGACACTCACATCAGCTGGTGAGCTTTCAGTCTGAGCTGGTGATGGTGTATTAGAAACAGTGGGCAAAGACACGCTAATGAAACGAATTAGGAAACTTTAAATAACACATCTTCTCTCTACCCTTACATGGACTCCTTGTTTTAGGCCGAATGTGGCATACAGTCAGATGATGCTGGGCAGAATTCAGTTTGAACTAGATGGCACAAAACAGTCTTGTTTTTTTTCTTAGAAATGATTTAATGTATGAAATTCAAAATATTCACGGGAGGC
>VUQG01002552.1:18290-34829 GCA_015106755.1 Etia nguti
AAAAAAAAAAATTAAAAAAAAGATAAAAAAAAAAAAAAAAAAAAAAATATATATATATATATATATATATATATATATATATATATATATATATATATATATACGGCAGGCAACTTCTTTGGATGTTGCCTGCCGTGTGCTCCGTTTCTTATTCAAGATGATCCCACACTTCTTCAGCAATGAAGTCCAGGCCAATCCATGACTGACTTACCTAAGTTATTTATCATGTGTAGACACAACACTATATATATATATATATAGATATATATATATATATATATATATATAGATATATAGATATAGATAGATATCTATATATAGATATAGATATATAGATATATATATAGATATATATAATGTAATACTTTGATTAAATGGTGGGCTTAAATACTTACATTTTTGATGTACATACATAGTTTCACTGATTTTGTATCAGATATTTTTTTTAGTAGTTACCATTAATATTCATATTACTGTATTTAAAATTATTTGAGGTATTGTATATTTTTTGTTAAATGTATCAAGATCATGTTTCTAATCCAAGGAGCCCAAAGTATTATTTTATTATGGCCGACTCCAAGTTGGAATTCCTTCTATGAAAATAAGTTGATCTTTATGATTACCTTTTAGCAGTCATAATTTTTGGCTTTCAGTGAAACATGTATTTAAAGTAATTTTAAGGAATTCACCCATAGTAAAAAACAAACAAACAAAAAAACAAACTTCAGTATAAATGGGGTTTTTTTTAGGAAGTCTTTATGAACACTTGGGACTTGTACTAAAACAAGAACAGCTTTATTGTTGTTTCACGTTGTTTTATCAGCTCGGTCCAAAGTATCAGTCACATCCAGGGGCAATAAGTCTACCTATGTAATGAAGTAAATGTTGTTAATAGAGTTTTTGTTCTCTGTGAATTTCACAGAAAAGGTCTTCAGCAGTTATTTGTCATGGTTCAAAAAATAAGCCAGGAATCACTTCCATAGTCATGTAGACAAAATACTACTCATCCATGTGGTCACAAGAGGGACATGATGAAACACAAGAGTGGAGCCTGTAATGCACAATCAGGGCTTGGCAATGCAGTGTCAGATTATTCACAGCAGTTTCTCTCATGGGTCATGGGTTTTGGACCCACGTTTTGAGTTTCATATTATTTTCTTTTTTTTTTTTTTATTCCTGAGTTTATGGAGTTTTAAGTTCTTTTGCACTTTGGATTCTTTCCTGATAGCACATATTTTCTGTTTGGTTTCATTACAATTATATTCTCAGGCCTTTTCATTTTTTTTATTTATTTTTTACCTTTGCCAGTTTAGTTTCTGCTTGTGGTTTATATTTCATTCTTTGAGTTTCAGTTTATACTCTTTCCCCTGTGTGGTCCTGTAGTTTGTCACATCTCCATCTCTGTGTTAACCTTATCAGATTACTTCCTGTTTTATTTTGGTAGTCTTTTGTCCCTCATGTTTTGTATCTGGTTTTATTTCCTTGTCTCCTTATCGAGTAAGTTCCACCCAGCTGTTGATCATTGGGTTTTTGGTTTTATTTTTATGCTTTCAGTCTAAAACATATCTTCTTTAAAAAAAAAAACAAATATTTTAAAACCAGGAGCTTAAACACCACATCTTTATTTTTCAGATTATAACCTGTATTACTGGATAATGTTTGTTTAAGCGGCTCAGACATCCCATGTTCATGGTAAATATGGATGGTGAGTTCACAGTTTACTGGCTGACACCCCACTGTTAAAACTAAAAGCTTATCCACTAGCAGTAACTACTGTATTCATATACTGTATACTGTACCAGCCCATTAAAGCTTTGATCTTCTTTAACACATGTAAAAAGCAGAAGTGTAACAACAAGTGACTTCAGTGAGGATTATGTGCCAGACTTCTTTCGCCAGTAATAATGACTTCCTGAACTTTTCTCATTGCTGTGAGGTTGCCAGGCAACGAGGGAAAAATGCTTATATCCTCAAAAACATCAAACATACCGTACTGGAAATATTTACATCTGTTTTCAGTTTTAGGCTTAGTTATGCTGACTAACCATCTCTCCACTACAGCTTTATATTCTAAAATATTGTATTCTTATTAGACTTTTTAGTATCAAGCTCATACACTACCGGTCAAAAGTTTAAGAACACCCTGATTTTTTTCAGTTTTCTAAATAAAATTTGTGCAGTTTAATGTCTCATTTCACTCTGAAATGAAAGCTAGGTACAAATAAGCAATTGGAGCTAAAAAAGAAACCATGGAATCAATTTATAGACCAAAATATATTCTAAACTTCTGACTCATCAAAGTAGCCATCTTTGGCAGATATAACAGCTGAACACACCCGTGGCATTCTTTCTACAATAGAAATCCAATATTCTTCAGAAAGTTCTTCCCATATCTGTGGCAGAAGTTCCCATAAATGTGGCACTTGTAGGCTGCTTTGCTTTCACTCTTCTGTCCAGTTCATCCCAAACCAGGTTGATGGGGTTTAAGTCTAAAGACTATTCTGGCCACTCCATGTTTTCAAGCTTACCATCCTGTTCTTTTTTCCTGATGTAGTTCTGGCATAGCTTGGACTCTGACCTCTTCCCGTCAGAGTCTGCCCTGGTTTCTGAGTGCCTTTTGATGGTGAAGGAAACTGTACTCACTGACACCTTGACTTTCTTTGCAATTTCTCTGTAGGAAAGACCTACATTTCTAAGTGTTATGATGGTCTGTCTCTCTTTCATTGTTAATTACCTTTTTCTCTGCATTTTTGTAGCAACACACTTTCTGCAATACTGTTTAAGTGATGCTCACGAGGGTATGGTACCACAGTGTGTTCCAACACTGCTTTTCTGCAGACAGAGGCGGTTGTAAGTAATCCAGAAAAGTTGGAACATCTGTAGTATTAGTAGCACCAGCTTTCAAGGCTTGATCAACCTCCATTGCTGCAGAACAGCTTTAAATTGTTAACCCATTTTGTGTTCCCTGGAAAAGGCTTTTTTGTATAATTCTGAAATGTACATTATTTTTCAGTTTTGGGTAACCTTAACTTTTTTTTTTAACCTCTGGCTGTTTACCACTTACCTTTGTACCAGTTCAAGCTATTAATTAGGGTGTTCTAAAACGGTTTATATATATATATATATATATAACACTGTCACAGTACTTAATTGCAGAAGGAAACAGAGGGGTGTCCTCCATCAGTGGATCATTTGTTGCCAAGGACAGAGATAAGAAGCATTCCTCATTGCAGGCTGGAGATTACATCAGATGACCTAGCAGATGTTCTGATGTCCTACACTCTGACTTGCACAAGCGAATCCGACCACATTGATTTTCTGTCTCCCTATGGAGGCAATGTGCATGCACACAAAATATATGATGCAAAAACAAAAAGCCTAAAAGCTTTCTCTCACCTTGATGGGAAAGTAATCACGCATGTATTCCCAAATTTTGAGGCTGCACAGGAAGGGCGACCTGCGGCCTCCACGTGCAGGAGTGTCATAATCAAAGTACCACCAGACAGCATACAGCACGCTGATGAGCCAGTAGCGAGTGAACATCAGGTAAAAGAACAGGGAGATGCAGGTGGGTGCTGAGAAGAGAAGGACATTCACTAATACAACAGACACTAAATGATTGGTAACTATATAAGAGTTAGCCATTTTAGCATATGCATAAATTGGACTCAGGGGGGAGACCATCTCAGAGTCTTGAATTCCTTTACAGATTTACAGATATATATTAGAAGTTCCAATCTTGATTTTATAACTGTATATTTGCTACCACTCTCATTTTTTTTTTTTGCTTTTCAGGATACTTAGAATCAATATTTTTAATCTCTCTTGGTGAAAAAAAGACTAATAGCATGAAGACAAATAATCAAAGCTAGTGTTTAGCATCGATATTTTCAAAATAGTGAATGAAATACTAGTTATCACAGTACTAGCTATGAATGACTTGTATCACCTGCTGCACCAGAGAGCTCATGAAAAGTTGCCAGATCAACTAGTTACAGAGATGGTGAAGTGGCAAGGAGTACAAATGTAAACTTGAACAGAGCCAGTGGGAAAAAGGGCACGAACAACTCCAGGACTGTTTTATATATATAGAAAACGTATTCTAAAAATATCCTCTTTAACTAACTGCTAATAATATTATTTAAAATGACAGCAAATATTGACAGGTTGTGTGTCTGTGTCAAAAAATAAAGAAGCTTGGAAACCTGGATTAAGGAGACCTGTTCTCCAGAAATAATTTTTAAAAAATATAGGCAAATAAACGACTTGGATGGATGCTCTGCTGTCTGGCTCCCTCTCCTGGCCATGCAGAAATTCAGATCACTTAAAACAAAGGTTCTCTCTGTTTTGCACTTATTGTTACTTTATCAAAAGCAGATAAACAAGCATGTTTCAAAATAAGAATATTAACGTGAAAATCTTCATTTATCCTTTTATTTTTTTTAGCAGAGTTGTTCTTGCATCTATCCATCATTTCCAGGTTTCCCCATTTAACTCACACAGAAAACTCAACACTCACCCAGGCCAAGGAAGGTGAAGACCCACTGCAGCACCATGGCAGTCTGCAGTCTCCTGCGGAGGGGTATATCCACGGGGGCAAAATTAATTTTCATGATTTCCACAAGAGAAGAAATCCAAACCAAGGCGCTGCAGTGGAGGCAAAGAGGAAGAGCGAGAGAAGGAGGTCCAAAGTCTGCTTTTGTCACCTCTCTACCATCATTTCCTATTGACCGGCTTATCTCAAAAACTTAGCAAAGACTTGGATTTGCCAATCCATATCTATGAAATCTGACTTTTGACCAAGCAAGCAATGCACTACACAGAGATCCCCAGCAAGAACAACAAGCCACAAAGCTGTGGAGCGGACTTCCTGCAGGATATGGAAGGCAATCACTGGCTAGAATGGCCATGCTATATGCAATAAAAGCAGCCATGCAACTGCATTTCAGTACAAGTATCTGTTAGAAAAACTGATACATTTCTTATCACATGAGGTCTCTGTCAGTGCTGCATAGAATGCTTAAAATCTATTTCCAAAAGGTAAGGTAAATAGTAAACGCATCTAGTCTGGAAAGCACTAGCTAAGCTAAGTGAGCTAAACACACACCAAAATTAACAAAGGAATCATCAAAGGTGTGGATGGAGAAAAAAAAATAGGTTAGAGCATATAGATGATTCAGATCATGCACTGCGTAACAAAGCAACATACTGATAGGACTGTAATCTATGCACATTATCTTTTTTTCTAATGAGTTAGGCTGACATTTGCTGGATCAGTGGGTTTTATTGGCTTTCTTTTTTCTTCTACCCTTTGATTACATCTTCATAAATTATTTATTATCTACCTTAATTACCTCATTGACACTTTGATCTCTCTTACTCAATCAGTTAAGTTTTCACTTGTACCCACTAACAAACAATAATAGCAAATACAATAGAAATTAAAAGCAATAGTCATGTCTGTACAGCTTAACAGCTGAACTATATAACTCTTCTGTTTAAACAATGTGTGTTTTTCTGATGTCTTACAAACTAAAGTCCAATTTCAGACAGGCCCTTAGGGCATGTAAGGAGTCGGCATTATTCATGTTCTCTGCTATTGTTGGCACAATCTGCAAATGACGGATATGCTCTGTCACAGAGGAGACTTTGCATGAATCACTGGCCTATTTAATGAGTGAGGTGATGGGCTTTGAATTCAACTTTAATGGGCTTTATTTTACAGAATATGAAAAAGGAACAATATAAAACCTTCCTTTATTTAAAACTCCCTTCTATACCAAAACTGTAACATTGGTGTTCTGTTTTTTATACGTTTGTAATCATGGATAGAACAGCAGTATTACCTGGCTTTATATTTACTCAAACATTCATGTAAATAATATTCATAATATGTAATTTACCAAAGCAGGGGTTTTTTTTTTTAAATTAAATGATAGCTAAAATATAAAAAAAATATGATGGTTGACCCTCCTGTAGGTCAGGTGAGTAAAACAAACCTTTTGTCAAGCTCAGCATGTTTATCAGCCCAGCACTAACAGGAAACTCACAATATTCTCAATCGGAGCCAGAGACCTGGTTTCAGTGTTTGTGGCTCCCGTCAGATATTCTGTTTATTAATAGCAGCCGGTCGACACACAAGGTAAATCAATTAAATATGTCTATTTTTCTTTGAGGTGTATTTCAAATTGTGCTGCTTCGAAACAGTGAAAGACGTGGAGCTTTTAAAATGCAGGTTACACCGGAAGTCCCCTTTAGATTGTCTGTAACGTGACGTCTAAGTGTATCCTCGGCTCCAGTTTAGTGTCTCTGGGATGCTGAGCGGGCAGGCGGGGCCGTGTTTGCTTGCAGAGCCCTGCCGTGGAGTGATGTAGCAGGACGCACGGACACAGAGGACACAGAGACGCGGAGAGGACGTCTGTTAGAAAAAGAAAAAACCCCAAAACAAAGTCGTTCAGATCTGCAGCTGTGTTCCCTGAAAGGACGATGGGTTTCCACACGAAGCAAATTTAACGTCAACGACAGCATCGCATCCTTCCGTGAAGCTCGGACATTTTGGTTCACTGACAGCACAGAGTGGACTAACGTCTCCCCTCCGTCCGAGCCGCGGGACACCGTGCTGTAGCGGAGCTGTGAGCTCGGCTCACCATGGCTTGGCCCTGCATCAGCAGGGCGTGCTGCATGGCCCGCTTCTGGAACCAGCTGGACAAGGCTGACATTGCGGTGCCTTTGGTCTTCGCTAAGTACACGGACGTCTCCGAGATGCAGCACATCCAGCTGCAGCCGCAGCTACACCCTCCCCAGGCCCGAGTTGCTATAGAAACGCAGCCGTCTCGAGCAGAAAGCCGAGCCGTTCCGACTGCACGAGCGCCGCGAAGGTGCGTCTCCGAGGAGCGCGTGTGCAGCTCTGTGATGCGCGAGGACTTTAAGCACTGGAAAGTGCGTCCCGAACCGAGCTGTAAGCCCAAGAACGAGTACCACGAACCGGAAACACCGTTCAACAGTGAGACCCAGTACCAGAAGGACTTCAAGCCCTGGCCCATCCCGAAGAGGTACGATCACCCCTGGATACCCAAGCCGCCTCCGAGCGCCTCCGCGGGAGAGGACCGCACACCAGCCAGGTCCAAGTACCCGAAAAAGCACGTGGTGCTGGCGGAGGCGGACAGCGGCGTTGAAAAAAGCGCTGTAGCCGACAAGGTCCAGGAGAAGGACCTGCTCCAGGGTCAGGAGAGGAAAAAGCGTGCCAGCAAGAAAGAGGGGGAGAAGAAAGTGGTCCCCAAGGGGGATGGAGAGGGCAGAGGGAGGGCAGCGGACGCCGTGAACAGACAGATCAAAGAAGAGATTTCAGGCGGCAGCTCCTACAAGTAAGTTTATACAGTGCCAGTCACTGTGTGTGTGTGTGTGTGTCTGTGCACGCGCGCCGGCGCGCTGAAGGCCTCGGGATCTGTGAAGGGTCAAAGGGGTCAAAGCTGGCATTAAAGAAATATCGTTTTCATAAAGTCACTTCAGGAGGACAGTCGTGATCACACATATACACTGCTAATTGCAAGTATATCTGTTAAGGAAGGGGTTCAGATGTTGTTATGGGTATAACAATTTTCACACAGTCACTAAATTACACTTTTAAAGCTGAGGTAATTGTGCACCCTTACCAATCATTCATTTTTTTAGCCAAGAGTTGTCCCATTTTTTCATGCATTCATATTTTTGTCTTTTAAAATGCAGACTTGCAAACAAAATTTTACCTGACCCTTATTATTTACCTAATTCTGGGTCAAGAGTGATGGAACCAATCCACCCTTTACACTATTACAAACAAAACAAACAAAGAGAATAAAGAAGTGTATAATTTTATATAGTCCATTATTAGCTGGACAGCTGGATACAAACCTGAAATCAAAGGGAAATGAAAGGCAGGCTTTTCCAAACAGGGAACCCTGTTGAATGCATCTATATGACAAGCTCTGTTAGTGGTTGCATTGCAGGTGTGATAATCATCACAGAACAGAGCTTAATTGGGGGTGACTAAAAGAGCAGTTGTTTCACAGTGTAATTCAGTTAAAGCATGCAAATGTATTACATGGCAGTCAGCTTGTATTTTCTCCACTGAAGGTAATTAAGCTGAGTGGAAAGGTCAAGGTGGAATTGTTGTCGAGCGCTGTTGTGTTTAGGTCTACGAGCCTAATCTCTCTACTGTTATGCAATGTTCCTGAGGGATGGTGATGATGGGGACTGGTGGATGGATGAACATCAAGTCATGCACGTCTCAGCCACTGTAAACATGCCTCAGCTGACACTCTATATATGTTATACTCACGTCCTGTGGAGGATACTGCTATGCTGTGCACTGATTTTGCAGAATATTGAACATCCTGTTCTTCTTGTTATCTTCCACACCTCTCACAGTATACTTTTAAATCGGGAGTCTTATGTCTTGGCTCAGAGCTGTCACAGGATGCAGGTTTGGGCTTTTAGAGGGAGCCTGGCTGGAGTGTGACTCTGCTGGCAGAGGTGAGTGGTGCTGTGTGTGATCACTGAGGGAGCCTTACAGCTGTTTGGTGCCTTGCTGGCGTGCCTGTGTTGTTGAGCAGTGAGCAGGGTACAGACCAGGGCTTTCCCCCCCACACGGCATGAAATGGCTGCACTGTGACAAGCAGAAGCCCAGTTGGCTCTCTGTCTTCCTCTGCCAGCAGAGACTCAAAGCAGGTCAGCTGTGGGTTAATGCCACAGACCGTATGCACACACACACACACACACATACATACACATAGTGTATGCGCAGAAACACTAAAATAATTTTTTTTAAATGATGTTTTCAAGTTCTTGATATGTTTTTAAGCAGGCCTTTAACACACGACAATGTGGCTGAACTCAGTAAAAATAGCTAAAACAAGCTTACATTTAAATAAAATCTAATGAATGTTTTTTGTTTTATAACTACAGTTTCCATAAATGTAAAACTTGATTTTAACCTTCCAAATCTCTCTGTGGACAGCTCTGTTCTTATCTGATCCCACACAGATATGTAGCTACACTTGAATTGTAGCAATAGCATTTCTCTGTTCTGCAGAAAAACTGAGACATACTGTTGGAATTGTACTTCTTTCTCAGGAAAACATGTGTAGTTAAACTTCTTTACACTAATAGAAAGGGAGTTTCACAAGTAAGGTAAGGTAAAAGGAGTTTGACATCCCTCTAATAGTTGCCATGATGATGTCGTACTCACCATCCCAAGCGGACCCCGGTGGACAGATATGGAACGTAAAATCAAGTGCTAATACCTGAATTATGTTTCTGTGGTGACTCCATGTGGAGCCTTCAATGTAGCCTACACAAGTGGCTGATGTCATTGTCAGCATTTATAACTGTGCTGACTAAACACAGAATTAAGCCATCAAAACATACTGGTGTTGTTTTGTGCTACACTTCAATTGTACAAGTCAATAAAACAGAGTTAGAGATTATAAAGTTAGCACGACCCTTAGATACAGGATAAGCAATACAAAAGATGGCCGGAAACTGTTACTCTTTTAATATTCTTGTTTTATTAGAAATATTGGCTTATTCATAATTAAAATCAGATACTAACTAACAAGTACTGCAATCGTCACTTTGGCTAATCATGTGTAAGGTCAGCCCTCCATATCACTGCACCGGTTTTCCAGTGAAACACAAAGCCCTCAGCTCTCTTTTCTGATGAGGGTGCTTGCCATTTCTTTGAACCTTTATTTATACCAGAGAGCGTGCCGAACACAAAGGCGCTCTTTCTGCAGTGCACCTGGGAAAATGCTCAAGGCTTCTGCAGTTCTTTTCAGTGGAAACAGTTTTTCCCTTTTCTTGCCCCGACTTGGTGCAGCATTTTCAACCAAGGCCCATCCCACCTTCATCTCAACGCCAACTCGCCGCATTATGTGTAAAATGCCATTTTATGCATGAGAATAAGTCTCGAGTCTCAGGCAGTGGCTGCTGTCAGACTCTTTGTTATTGTGTGGTTTGTGCTAGCAAAAACTGTAAAATACAAAGCCCGCTCTTCACGTTGACAGCGTTGTTTGTTGCATTGTGCGACTGCGTTGACTAACAAAAGACATCCAAAGAGCAGATCTCAGGCAGAGCTGTCAAGAAGATGAACGCAGATGCGGTTTCATCGTTGAGAGTGAGGCAGGTAGAGCAGGTTCACCGAGTTCAGAAAAGAAGAGAAAAAGACTGAGGAAGCACATTTTTAATTTGAATTTACGCCACGTTACTGTAGTTCAACATGTTTCTTAACGCAGTGATCTTCTTTTGCCTGTCGTCTCTCCTGTTTCTCACCTGGGCAAATAAAACCCTCGTTCTCTAAGACAGTAATGTTCAGTCACACTTAAAGACAGTTTATCTTTCATGTCACATCCACAGAACATACATAGAAACATGGCAGCAGACTATGTGCTGTCAATTATGGTGAATTCTCTTAAGGTGGTCCAAAGTCTTGTGTTTATGCAGACAAGAAGAGAATACAGAAGGCGTCTCTGCTTGTCAGATAAGTGCGTTGTCAACAAAGAAAACTGGAAATCACCCATGTACAGCAGTGCTTCTCTACGGGGTACCACCTGGCGCACGGCAAACAACTTTTTTAAAAAAAGGTCCAAAATGCAACTTATTTTCTTCTGAACTGCTTTTCTGCTTTCTGAAAATACAACAGATATTCTTTAGTTGTGACAGATTTCCAAGTATTGTTGCCCAAATGTAATCCTAAACTCTCCAATAGTGTCCAGTATTCAGTTGCTGCATCGGTTCAGAGTGCTGCCCACTAAAGCTGGGTGTCTTATATAACCACTCTAATCTGATTTTTTCATATCTGATTACAGCGAATGTACAAGGAAATATCCTCAGATTTGATTCTGGGTATGAATGAATTATGTAAGATACAGCGACACAGTTAGCAGTGAAGTTAGCCCTAACCCTGAACCAAACACTGATTAAGTTAAAAACTGAAACCAGCCTTTACTCAAACTTGCAACATTAGTTTAGTACATCACTTTGTGAAGATTTAAAACTGTGCCTGTGCAACTGATGATTGCGATGTACAGTTTCAACTGGACCCCCGAGAAGCTACGGCTATAAGATTGAGAGGGAGCCAACTGGTCCCAGAGGACGTAGGATGTGTTAACTTACAGCAGTTGCACTCATTGACACGCCAAGAAACAAGGTGAGGAAGTGGAGCTGTGGTGGGGTGCGTGGGAAGGTCAATTTCCCTGGATTACTCTGGCAGAAAGCAGCCAGGTCTTTATGTATGGCCAGTGCTGCTGTAAAATCAGATTCAGGATGTCCATCAGTGACAACTGCACATAAATTAGGCTTAGCAGTCTCAGTGGGCAAATGTACTTACAGCTTACAGAACCTCAAAGTTCCACATAAGAAGAGCAAAAGTCCACAACATGCTGCGTCAATATAGGGAAATTAGAGATTAATAGATCAAAATTGGGTTGCTGCAGATTTATTTTCTACTCATTTAGTAATTAATTACTCAACTGTAATAACACCTGGGCATGTTAGGATTCATTATAATTGTGACTTGAATGGACAGATGCACAGAGCAGTTCTTCTCATGGCTGCCACTTATATACTTTACTAAATAAATACTGCAACCAATTTTCAGAGGAAGCAATGAAACAGCATCCTCAGGATTTCAGGACTTCCAACCATTTCTTTTTTTTTTTTACAGCTGTCAAAAAAATAGATAAATAAATAGAAGATCCAAACGCTTATCTTACCCCTGCTCACCTTATTCTACTCCCCCATCCAAACCTTCAGTCTTTGTACCTATAAACCATTATTCTTGGCCTTGGCCTGTGTCCTGTTCTCTCTGGCCTGCCAGTAACACCTCATCATGCTTTTTTAATATAGCTGAGCCCTGTTTGATTCCACGGTGCAGAAATTTGCAGTCATTTGTTTGAAAGCATTTTTCTGTTGACTCTCCCACTGTGAGAGGCCCGGATTTGCATGAAGCTCAGCAGTACTGTACCCTGGCATGGTTCCACCACTGTCGGTGCCAGCGTTTGGCCGCTGTGACGAGGGCTTTCTCTGCACATCCTCTCAGTCACGGCGGGTCAGCAGAGTGAGCTTCCAGAGCAGCTTTACTTCGGTTTTGTCTGTATGCTTGGATATTTGTCTGCAGAGAGCCTTTAGAGAGGCAACCTGCACATGCATCTGTGCATTCCTCCAAAACCCTAACAGCATATAGCTTGGCTGTGTGCGCTTGAAAAGCTGATTGCTTGACAAGTTGGCCATAGCAAGTAACTTCCATTCCGGAGTTCACCAGGAACAGAAAAAGCATGAAGAAACATCATGGATCAAAAATACAGCATGAAAAGCACAGACAGTGACTGCGGTAGACACTTCTCATTGTTTTTAACTCTCGGTTTCACTTCAGCTCTACTCCAGGGTTGCTGACGCACCAACAACAGTATAAGCAAGAGTAACCACAGACGTACCACAAACTTGCCTCCATCAGGCAACAGACACTCTCTGTAGGTACATGGGCCGTCCGTAGTTCCCTACAGTGTGGTAATGAACTACCAACCAAGAGCTGTGTTCAGCCACGAACAACCACAAAAAGCCCTTTAATAAATTATACCTGTATCTATTATTTAAGCCACTTTTCAGGCAGAAACTGCCGGTTCTCCTGTGGTTCCAGCTGCCCACAAATAATGCTTGACATCCTGCCTCTGTAAAAAGATGACTTTTTTTGGTTTTAAAAGTGTTGTTTGGATATCAAAAACCACTTGAAGGCATCACCTTGCAGGAGTTTCCTCACCACGTTTCCCATCTTCTCGCAATAGGAGTCTCACCATGAACATCTCAAAATAAACACACAGCTCTTCTTTTCCTCGTGTACTTGTGATTCTAGGCAATCCAGCCTACGTACAGCAGTGCACAACCTTTAGTCACCAGCAACTGAATTCACTTTCATCAGAGGGGGTGTTTAAATTTGGATGGATCTTTTATGCTCAAGTGCAGACTGGCTTTGACGTTAGTTAGCAAAATCACAATTACAATGAGATAAGAGTTGACTTTTTAACCCACTGATGTCTAAGGATGAGAATCCAGTGGCTAAAAACTATTGGGGATCTTTTTTCCCCTCACTATTTCACCTGTAAATTTAGGTTATCTGTTGGACTAAAGGTTAATGCTAAAAACTATTCTGCAAAGATTACTTAATTACAGTATAAAGTCACATGAAAGTCCTAATGCCTTTTTTTTTTAATAGAAAAAACTGATGCTGATGACTCAGCAGATGCCCTCGCCTTGATCCACTCAGTAAAGCTCATATAGAGCATCATATTTAAGCCGTTTTAGCCTAGCCACAAGTACTGCACACCTGCTCCACCTCAACTTCCCCCTGACTTAATCAGAGTCATATTTATTGTCATTAACACCTGCTCTGTATATAGATATGCTCTCCACTAATATAAGGTATATTTATGGCTCTAAAACAGAGCCATTCTGCCATATATCAAGTATTGCAGACGGACAGAACAGTCAAATGAAGTCAAACTGAAATGTTTGCCTGCTCGTTTCTTTGTTGCTCAGTAAAATGTAGAACAATAACTATGTCCAGAGGCACTGAGCGCAGAAAAGTGGAGTGGAACAGCCTCATATGAACATCACATTGCTATGATTTCATGTTTTTGTGAAAACATGAAAACATTTTTGTTGTTGTTTGTTGTTGTTTTTACATACAGGAGTTTATTATAGCTCCATGATATGACAGGAAAGTGTTTTGAACTATCATTTTTTTGTTTTTTTTGAACAAGTACCAAGTACACATCAACCTTAGAGACACAGGCTTTATTGTTACCCAGTCATATGTTCACGAGTAGCAGCGATGTTGCAGTGCAGGCCGGTGTTTCACACTGTGAACCCTGTCTGCACTCACAATCTGTCTCTTTCTCCATCTTTCTCTCACATACGCGCACGCCCTGTGAGGTCATGTGGGTGCTTTATATCCTTGGCCTTGGACATTGTTGTATAACCTGTCTTTGCATTGTGGCTCCTTGGGCCCAGTTGAGCACTGAGTGGACTTTGGTGGTGTTATGTAATGACTCTGTGTGTGGTTTCCACCTCCTCTCTGCGACATGTGAAGAAAGGATATTTGTATTCAGCAGCCATGTCACTGTCACCAGCTTTTGTACAGTATAGCTTGCTTTTCACATCACTGCAAAGTGACATTTCACTTTGGTTTTGTTTAATACGTGAATAGACTAAATGTTAGTGTCTGACAGCTAGTTTAAGCTTAGATTAATAGGAGATTATGATATATTCACGAAGAAGAGAAGTTGAAAATTAGTTTTAATTAAAAATATGTTAAATAATTTGTAGAATGTCAGTTGTCTTTAATGATATTCTGCCAAGTGTCACAGCGTAACAGGACAGTTTTACAATGTTTAACAGAAACATTGTTTCTGTCTGAATTATAATTCATTTATCTGTAAAGCTAATTTGCAGGTGATGTTTCTTATTTGTGCTTAGTAATTTAAGTGGGATGTTTATGACAGGGAGGACGACTGATGATGGTTTCATTGTGCTGGTCTAAAAACAAGAGCTTTGTAATTAGCTACCTTATTTCAGCATCTTGTTGCAAAAGAAGCAGGACACCACGTGAAGAGCTTGAATCTTTTAAAAACGTAAAACGAAAAAATTGTGAAATCCAAGTTTCATATATTTTGGTCCAGATAATGAAAAACTTGCAGAACTTGCTTTTAAAATCATATTTGCTGATAAATCTTTTGCAAAATGCTTTTTAAAAAATGTTTAAGTAGTTAAAGGATAAAGCTGTGTTTAAACAATAGACACTATGTGGCTACCTACACATTACACCTACAGGAGCTGCTCAGCCATGGAAACCAATGGCATGAAGTTCCTGCTGCACAGTTTTTATGCTGATGTTAATGCCAGAGCAGGTTTGGAACTCTGCACTTTCTGTGTTGGTGACATTTATGCATTATGTACCTCAGCACTCTGCTTTTGAATATACAGCTGATGGTGGATTGTCTATGAGGGAATAAGCTTCGCAAACTGACTTGTTGCAACAGTGCCCTCCTATTACAGTACCGCACCTAAATTCAATGAGCTCTTTAGAATGACTCAGTCTTTCACAAATGTTTGTAAAAGCAAACTGCATGGTTAGGTGCTTGGTGCTTGCATGGATGGACTACTAATGTTTAAAGAACACAACACACTGCAGATAAAAATAAAGTGTGAATAAAACAAGAGAGATGGAGCTGTGCAAGGTGATGTAAAATAAATGCCTCTAATACACACTTCTATATCCAGACACTGTGATTGCCCTATGTGGGTCATGCTAGCTATACATTTTTAAATGTCAATGATACAGAACACATGCTGCAGGCCAGCCTGCACTGATGGAATGCCATACTGCTGACCTTCTTCAGAAATGCTGTGTGAGGAGGACTACAGAATATCACACCATCAAATTGTGGTGCAGACCTCCTCCCACCTACACTACCTCTGACATTCTCTGCTCTTCAGTAGTAATGCACCCCTCTTTACAGTTTTTCTCTAGACAAGCATTGCTAACTTTAGTAACAGTAAAACTATGTAGATTCTAATGGTGATGATCATTAAACAGCCACCAGAAAATGGAGCAAAGGTCCACACAAATGTGATTTTTCTTTCAGCTTTAGTTAAACACAGCTGCTTGGACTCATCATGAAATAATTTTGGTGATCACATGTGTAAGGTCAAGATTACTCTGATCTCAAACATTTTTGGACATAAGCCATCTTGTGACAAGATATCTCAGGACTGCCTTCAGTTAATTTCTTTAAATTTGGTACAAATGCTCACTTTGACTCAAGGCTGAACTTTTCGATGGCCATTGCATTATAAAGATGCACAATAAGCACATAGAAAAGAATAGAATAGAATAGAATAGAATAGAATTAACCTTTATTGTCATTGTACACGTACAACAAAATTATGGGTGCTCTACAACAACTGTGCAAGAATAAAATATAAATACTAAGACAGCAGGAATAAATAACAAACAGGAGGAATATAGACAAAGCAAAAGAAAGGCACACACTGGAGAACAAAGTGTTTAGAAGTAGTGCAAAGGACTTGGTCTCAGTAGAGTCCATATGTGAGTGGCCTGAGTGATGGGGATTACTCAGACCATGGCTCAGATTGGTGAGGTGGGTGGGCAAGGTGGGGTGTCCGAATGGCCCAGAGGAAGAAGCTGTTAGTGGGTCTAAAGGTGTGGGACCTGATTGACCTGAGGCGAACCAGAAGGCAGTGCATCATACAGGTGGTGTCCGGGGTGCAAGAGGTTACCTGTGATGGCCCTGGTTTCTGACACAGGAGGAGCTGGCAAGTGTTATTTTCTGAGCACGAGCGGGGCAAGTTCTCTCCCTCCACCCTGTATGCTGTCGGCTGGGTGGGGTTGGTGTGTAGTCATATGTGTACAGGGCATACAGTAGGTTGGCTCAGTAGGGGCATCTAGTTGGGGGGGGGGGGGTTGGACTGATTGAGGCCGTGAGG
>VUQG01002552.1:34849-46508 GCA_015106755.1 Etia nguti
AGGGGGGGGGAGGGGGTGGGGGGGGGGGGGGTTGGACTGATTGAGGCCGTGAGGATGTCTGTGATTACAGTGTTGGACACTGAGCTGTAGTCCAACACTGCGAACATCATCACTTAGCTCTTCCTGTTCTCCTGATGGCTCAGCACTCTGTGAAGTTGGATGATGATGGCATCCTCCGATTTACCCTGTAAGCAAACTGGTGGGGGCTCTGGCCTTTGTAGTTGGTGAGGACTCGAATACCTCTCCGCACCTGGCGGGGGTTGTTATCAGTGAGGAAGCCCTCTATCCTCCTCGTCTCTGCCTCTTTGATGCCCTTCCTCAGGTTGGATCTGGCAGAACTGCCTCTCAGCCTGAAGGCTAAGTTACGAGTTCTGATCAGAGCCTGTACTTCACTCGTCATCCAGTTAAACCAACCTGGTTAGGAAAAACCAGGTTGGTTTTAGTCACTGGCACATTCTCTACAGAGCACTTAATGAAGGTCTCCAGGTCCTGCTGTTCGAAGATGGGCCAGTCTGTCAGATCAAAACAGTCCTGTAGCTGGAGGAGACCATCATCTTTAATGACCTGGGTGCTTGGAGGGTTTTGTTTCCTGAGGGGGTGTAGGCAGAGATGAGGAGCAGAGAGAGCTGGTCAGCTTGTCCCAGGTGGGGGAAAGCATGCTTATAGGCATGCTTGATGTTACAGTGTCCTGTCCCCCCTGGTTGGACACTTAGCATGTCAGTGGAATTTGGGGAGTAGAGATTTCAAACATGCCTTTTTAATGTCCCAACAACAATTTGGACGTCCAACAGGTGCTCTTTCTGCTGTTTACTGATAATAAGCTGGAGATGGTTGAGTGCTTTCATTCATTTGGTTTACAGTGTGCTTATACTTTGCACGTGGCTTTGACCTTGTCCTCTAAAATCACATTTGAACTCTACAGCTTAGATGCACAGGTCAATATTTATGATCCAACTTCCAATACTGAACAGCGCTAACTTACACTGTAGATTTTGCAGAATTAGTAAACACAGCGTTTCATGAGCACCAGCTTATTTCCTGTTTTTCTCCACAGAACTGAATTCAAAGCGTACAGAGATGTGAAGCCAGTAAAGATGATACGGGCCAAGTCCCAGTACCTGCCACCGGATGAAAAGACGAGCTTGGAAACCAGCTACAGTGCGACCTTCAAGGCCCAGTTCCCGCTGCAGCCTGCGGACAACAAGGCCGTGGAGAGGAGGAGGATACGCAGTTTGTACAGTGAGCCTTACATAGACCCTGGCAAACAAGTGAGAACACACCTGCCAAACTTTGCACTAAGGTTCAAATAAATCTAGTGATAGAAATCAGACCTGTGATGTTTATGTGAAATCCTTACCATGATCATCTCATTGCACACCACTGAGGCATGTCAGCTCAGGATTCTCTTTTCCACTATCCACCATCCTTAGGTTGACAGGTATAGTCTCCCACGCTCTAAATCCAAAAAGTCTGGAGCTACAGCAGCAGGCCAGAGCAAGCCAGCGAAGAAACCCAAAGATAAGCAGAGCACTGTGCTGAGAGGCTCCAAGAAGGCGACCTCAGAGAACCAGCCCGAGAACCGGCCTTCGGTGGGGGACAAGGAGAAAAGTAAAGAGATGAACAACAAACTGGCTGAGGCAAAAGAGTAAAAATCATTTAGCACTACTTCTCCTTTTCTTTCTTATTTTCGGGGTGAGACGAACACAGAGGCTGCAAAATTGATTCAGAGTTCTCACATTGGTTCTCATCTGTCTCTCCTTCCTCCCCAAGCATCTTTTTCCCCTCTTTCTCATTCTCTTCCTCAGTGCTCTGTCACTACCTCCTGGCGACACTGTTACAGTAACATTAGAATAAGATGTTGCGCTCTGATCATGCCACCCCATTGCTCCTCCTGTATCACGCTATACCACATTGCTTCAGAGTGGGCGGGAGCATCCTCTCCCCTCTCTCAGCCTATTCAATGCCACCCACCACCCCCACTCTGCTTGCCTCCATCTCCAGGTTGCCATGGCTACTGGCTGCCTGGCTAGCCAATCGCTGAATGCACAGGCCCAGCGACAAGCAATTCTGGCGGCTGCCTTTGATCAACCGAGCAGATTGCATTGTTGAATTTATCAAGGATTTGTTTCTTTCCTCCTTTGTGGGCTTTTTGTTTTTTTTGAGAAAAAAAAAAGAGTCAGATTGGCACTTTGGACATGCACAAAAATGAGCAGCAAGTCTGAAATCTTTGATAAATGTCCCGCTTGGTTTATCATGATGAGTGTCTGATACACGGTTTTTTTTGTACCTGCTCTGTTATCTTTGCTGCTGTTCTCTGTTCACGGTGCTCAGAGTCTGTGTTGAGCAATATCAACTTTGTCAAATGTGATCTGTAATCAGTGTCTCTTTCTGAACTAAATTCTGTTGTACGCCTGTTTATAATTCATCTAAAGAAAAACACCTTGTTCTCTCACTCAGCATTTTTCTCCCCTCGCGTGAAGCCCATTCACACGGTTTCATTTCGTAATGCACCGTCCGTAGCCAACAAACCATCTAGGTCACACTAAACTGATCGAGCATTAAACACCAGTCCGTCTGCAGAGCATCCGAGTATTGCCTCTGAATTGGATAACATTGTCATGTGGGTATAAAGACATAAAGACATGGAGTAGTAACGTCGGTTCTCAGAATCAGAGAGAGATGAGTTCAGTGAAACTGGGAAATGTTGTGCTGAGTGGTGTGCTTCGTATCGTTCTCGCCAAGCGCCGAGAGCTGTCAGTCTCAGTGACCACAGTTCAGTGTAATCACCCCCAACACTGTCTTTACTAACAGGTCTGATCCCTGTGCTGTCTTATTTAGACTTTTGTGGGGAATCTTTGTAGAGCCTCTGATGTAACCTACATGAGTGGCTGACTTCATTTATGCTTGTGCCGCTGCGTTGTGTGTTAACCATGTGCCACGTGGTTGTGTCCTGGTGTTTTACATGTGGTGGCAGACAGTAGAAGCAAAATGAAAGGGTGCTCTTTGTTCTGATTTGTTATTTTTGGGGACAAACATATTTGTCCCCCTAGTTTTTCCACTTCTTTTTACATTACCTCACGCTAGTTCCAGTAGTTTCTGTAATCTCCCTTCAGGGGTTTGCTGACATTTGTGAGGCCTTATACTGATGCTATATGAGACTATAATTGTTTATCTCTCAGTAATAAATTTTAAAAATTGCAGCGAAAAAGTAGCCAGAAACATACATGTAGTTACATTACTATAGGGGTGCACGTCAGTTACGCCGTAGTTTATGGTGTAGATTCGTGCTGAAGCATAAATGCCCAGTGTAAAGGTGCAGTCATATGTTGTGCATCTCCTTTTGGATGTTTTTTTTTTGCACTCTGCAGACTGTCGCTGGCTGATAAAAGACTTCTCACGTTGCACCTTAAAAGAGTACTCTGTATGGCTGAAGCACAGATCTAAAAGAAAAAAACAACTGTCTCACTGCTATTTTTTTAAGTGTCTTAAACTGACTTTGCATCTGATTTTCTTTGTGCTTATAAATACTTTTTTCCTGATATAACCCATTAGAGGCAGAGCGATGTGTCTGCTGGATCCCATCGTTCATCACTCTCTGTTTCTGAATCCGCGTTTTACTTCAATCATGCAGTTTATTTATAAAAATGTTGATTCTATTCGTCTTCAAATTCAATATGGTAGTGCAGGGAAAATTGGGTTTAGTCCAGATACCTTCAACGAGATGTGCTGAAAAAAGAGAACACGAGGAAAGTTTCACACTGTTTCTCCAAAAGTTGATTCTGTTCATCTGGACGTAGCGTTTTGTGGGAGAAACGTTTCGTCACTCATCCAAGTGACTTCTTCAGTCTCAGCTGACTGCAGGTTTCCCCAATCTTATAAACTGTACATTTGCATAACGACTGAAACCAGCCCACTGAAGGAACAATGGGCTGGGAGGTCAGTTCCTTAATCTTAATTATGCAAATTCTCATGACCATTGATCAACAACCACTGACCAAAACCCACTGATCAAAGACCACTGATCAATGGCCATGAGTACCATTCACAGAGAGTTGGGGAATGGCTGCAATCACAGCATTGTAAGATGGCGAAAGTCGTTATGCAAATGTACTGTTTATAAGATTGGGGAAACCTGCAGTCAGCTGAGACTGAAGAAGTCACTTGGATGAGTGACGAAACGTTTCTCCCACAAAACGCTACGTCCAGATGAACAGAATCAACTTTTGGAGATTTACTTTCCTGGATGATTGAGAATGCATCAAGACATTTCACACTGTTTGTCTGTGAAAACTTGTGAAAAATTCTAACATCTTGTGTATATAACTTATACTTACTACTAGTTTATAGCAGGGATACATGCTGGCCGAGTCCAATTCTGCACTTACTGTAAAACATCAGCTGCTTTATCCTAGCATACATAGAGACACCTTGTTTTGCATTAGAAGACAGTCTTGTTATCATTGTGCTCCACCCTACACACACCTCTGTTTTCATCCTACTCTGCATCTTTCTCTCCATTCTGAATGAAGGACAGTACCTTCTCTGTTTCCTGTGGTGTCTGAGACAGCAGCAACTCTTACCACCACCGCTGCATCACATCTACCCAAGCTGAGCACACGCTCCATCAGGGATAAAAGCCTGACTCATTTAGCATTTTGCAGCCTTTGGTTGGGGTCGGTTTGTCATGTAACACTGGGGAGGGGGCTTGTAGGGGCAGTAAAATGTAAACAGTGCTTAGCACACCACACACCCGGTGCTATCTTTATGATTTTTAGGCAAATAAGGATAGAAAGTATGGTAAAGAAAGTGATGTCTTGGACAAAGAAAAAAAGAAAAAAAAGTTGTGATGTGCTTGTGTTTCTATCTGCTTGCTCATATTTAATGAAACATTACAAATAAATGCAAACAAAAACCAAAAAAGCAGAAAAAGCAGTGTCTTCTTTGCTTCTTTTTGTTAAGAAGAACCATGAAAAATTAGTGGTTGCAGGTATCTGTCAGTGTTTCTTCCTGTCCAAGTCTTTGTCTTTGTGACAGATAACATTTCTGAAAAATAATATTTATTTTTTTTAAATCCACATGGAAGAGAATTTTCTCTCACAACTTTCTTTCTATGCTTATCAAAGATTGCGCCGTGTTCTGGCATGAGCTCTGACATCGTTCCCCACTCCTGCATGTTGCCCTCACGTGAGAACTGAAGAATATATTATTTTTGCATCGTGTCTCAATATATTCTTAGAACTCGTGCGATTTATGGAGCAACAAGCATGAGGGAGGATGTCCAGACACTTATTCCAGAATAAGATGTCATGTGCTTCGTAGGCTTTTAGTTCATGTGCAAAAAAATGAAAAAAATAATAATAACAAAATTCCACACACGCGTGCGTGATGTTGCATTTCACATTGTTCTCTCTCATACTTTAGCCCGGTGGCACGGGTTTGCTATTTGAGGATGTCACATTTTGGATGATGCTGTGTCCAATATGTCCTGTGCTAACCAGTGACATTCTGGTTCATTTGAAGGGTTGTGCTAAAACAGTACCACTACATACAACTCTGCCAGCCAATCCGAGATATTGGCTGGGTGCAGACTCTAAAGCAACACCTGTGGGGCTGTGCACTACCCAATCCCAGGTAATCAATCACAAGAGCAACAAGAAGACATAGAGACAGAATTGCCACTCATTCTCATTCATACATGCTCATGGAGTTGTCATTTACTTTTGTTTTCTATTACAGTGGCACAGTTTTGTTTTTTTTCTGGTGAACCACCACATTATCTCTGGTCTACTCCCCTCTGTATTTCTCTTCCATATGGACACTAGAGTAGGGGGGAGGTGGGTTAGAGGGGGGACGTTCGCCTGCCTGCTGTCACATCCTACATTTAAGGTTCCTTAAGGTGGCTTTTCTTAAGGAGGCCTTGGGTTTTAGTCCAGTCGTGAGCGACTAGTCCGATCAAGCTGCTGGAATGCACCCACCCCCCATGGTTAAACTGCATGACTGACTTGTTGAATTAACCGCTCTGTATGGCCCCAGTCATTTATGAGGCAGGTCACTCATGCACTGTAGTCACATGTAAAACTGTAATAATTCCATCTTATGTGGACTTTTTTCTTTCTTTAAAGCATGCTGCCACTGTTTTCTGTTGGACCTGCAATCTGAGTTTGTGTTCCGTAATTTGGCCTAGGCTTTGCACTAGAATGTGACAAGCATTAGCATGGGTATGAGATGAGCGTTAAGTATGAATGGAATGAGGGAAGCGACACTGCTTTGATCAGTTATAACGGGAGCTCTAGTTGCATGCTTATGATCTAATCTGTGATTTGGATTTTTTCCATTGTCTACTGCATTTTGTAGCTTTTCTATCAAAGAACACCCCGAGACCCTCATTGTACTCTTGGCATCCTGGAAATTGTGATAGCGATTGAGCGAATGGGTCAAAGGACTGATTTTAAAAAGTGACTTGTATTGACTGAGATGCAAAGCGGCTTTCTCAAAAATCAGTACTCAACTTTTTTTTTCCTTTGGTATTTTATGTAATAAATTGTGGGAAGCAAAGAAAGAAGAAAGGAAGCCTGCGGTGTTGCTAAATCTTTCCCAGATATTCTCTGAAATGAGCGGTCACAGGGTGCTCAGCTCAGCTCAGCCCATTACCTTCTTGTGCTTGGCCCTAGAGAAATGCTTCATCATGTGTCTCTTTCTGTCTCCTTCTCTGCCACCTTAACTATGTGCTGCCTCCTAGAGATGCTAAAGACGAGGTTCTCCGACCCAGTAATCATCATTCCCAGGATGCTGCTGGAGGAGAACCACAACCACCGCTGGATAGACCCGGACCTCGGAGAAGTGGCGGCGTCGTACGCTTTGCCCTAGATATGAACCAGACTGAGTAATTCTGCCAGGACTGAGGCAGATACATCTTTATGCAGAGACTGCTGCTCTGTACTGTAAATATCTAGTATTTAAGTTGGACTAGAAAGAAAAAGGTGAATCTCACCAAATAACAAAAAAATCTATTAATAAAAATAAAAATACCTTGCTATCCAGGAGGATTTCCACGTAACTGAGACACGCATGTTTTAAACAGCTTCAGAGGTTCCAGCTGTTTGACCCACGGCATTATTGCAAAGGTGCTACATTATCATTATTATTATTATTAATATTTTGGTTTCATGCATTTTATTTTAAAAGATTATGTCAGTCTATTAGTATCAATACCACACCATAAAGTGCTCAACAGCTACAAAATACTGTACTGTATATTTATGGGTTTTAGTGTAAATAAATCAGCAGAACTTGCAGATGGGCATGCTTTATTGCATTTAAAGTAAAGAAGTATGCAGCATGTAGCAAGGACTCTTGAATTTAAAATGAAGCCTTGGGACCATTAGGTTGCAGGAGATAACAAAGGCACAAAGTTGAATTTATAAATGAACTTCAAAGTAACTGCATGTGATTAGCATCATTTGAAAAAACAAACATATTTGTGAATATTTCAAAATGATACTTTTTTTTAAATTCAACCTTTTTTTTCTAAACAGCAACATTTTATTGTACAACGCACACTTTACATTTACATTTTAATCCATACGTCAGTTAATAATAAACTTTCTACTGGTACTTGACTTGAGTACAATGTGGAAGAAGCACATTTTAGACCCACTTCTGCTGTTTTCTTTCCTATTTACACATCTACATTTATAAAGACCCATATTCATAAATCAGATGGAGGTGCAGGTGGTCTGCTGATGGCCCACCTGTAAAGGCTGCTTCCTCTTTTCTTTTTTTTAAATTCGAAGTACAGTATGAGACACACATATAATTTATTTCCCTTTTCTCCTAAAACGGCCAGCTGCTACCCATTTTTTCCTCTTAGCTCGATTTTGTTCACAGTTTGAGTCTTGCAACCGTTTTCTTAAGTTGATGGATTTCTTTTGTCTTAAAGAGGAATATGATCATCAGGGTGTGATGATTAGAGTCTCTTAGGTTTGGTTACCAGACTTCTGCTGAGGTTAGAAGATCAAGAAGACAACTGTCATGGTGAGTGCTGTGTGGAGGAGGCAGGATTGGATCCAAATGCAAAACTCGGAGACTCACTGATTAACTTAAAGCACAGCTTTATTGCTGGGAAACCCACCATAAATAAAACTCACAAAAAACCAAACAAAACTCTGAACTTAGGAACTAAGTACTGAAACACTGGAACTGAGACACTAGGAAACTAAACAGGCGCACGAGTCAAACGCAGCATGAAGAGGGTACGACACGACACAGAGTGAGGAAAACACAGGGCTAAAATACACTCTTTCAAGAACTTAAATATGTCTAAAACAGCCTCTTTTGTAAAGAACCTTGAAGGTACATGCAGTGTGTGGAAAATCTAAAATTTTGCTATGTTACTTCCATGGATTTTTCTTTAAATCTTTTTTTTCTTTCCTTTTCTTTTGTTTCGCTTTGAACTATCTATTGTAAGTGCAGTGCAAAGATACCTACATTGATTGTGTGCATACGAAGATGTGCAAGAGGACAAAGTGGTCTAAAATTGCAATTACATTCAATTAAACCCGGAACTATCTGATCAAAGAATTAGATTAGACTGAACTAGATTAAATCTGACCGGGCATTAAATGCCAGCTTTCAGAACCTGTTTCAGTTTTTGTCTCTCTGCCACAGACATATTTTGATACCCAGCGCTCCAGCAAACAACAGTTAAACAAACCTGGACTAGTTGTTCTCAAACAGATTGGTGTGTATATATATTATTACTGGATGAAAATTTAGACCCTCACTAGACTTGACTCTTATAACTACACTGGTAAGTCTACAAACACTAGATATTAATGCACCAAAAAAGTGTCATGTTCTGCACAAAAAAGCAGAACATGTCACTAACTCATAATTCATACGTGGTTTATTGTCTGTTACATAAGCAAGAGAGAGAAAACAAACAGATTAGGGAGGGAGGAGGACATTAAGCAGCTGGGTTGAGTTTTGGTAAACAGAAGCTGCTTCATTGTAACAATTTGTGTAGCTCCTCATTAGATTACCCTTGCCTCATTACCGCTCTTTGCTTTAAAGGAAATGACTGCATGTATGACTATGCCTACCTCTCCTCACAGGCACACAGATAGACACAAAGTTGTCACACAGTAAAGCTGAGCTCCCCTTTCAGAGACTTGCACTGGTGCTGAGGTTCGCTGGGATTTGTGTAACGTGTGCATTGATAGGCTGTTGTCTTAAGCAACCACTGGGGGAGGGGACATAATGCTGTCAGTCTTAATCAGGAAGCCAGACATGTTGGTGACAGAAAGTGTGCAAAGAGAGAAGCTCACCACTGAGTTTTTTATGCTACTCTATCACTAAGGATAAACAACATAGTTTATCATTAGTGGTAGTAAAAAAAAAAAACAACAAAAAGAAAACAGGGAGTAATACCTTTTCTTTTTTTAAAATTTTGCAGTTATTTTTGCTGTGACCACAATGAATATCAATTTCTTATTTTATCAGAAAGCTTCACTATCCCACCTGGGGGGGGGGGTAATCTTTGTATGTTTTGCTTCAGTAAAAGCAGCAGCTCTCGTGGAGTCATTGTGAGAACCTAAATGCAGAACTCTAAGGCAGACAAACTCAACAGAGGCAGTCTTTCAATTTTTTTCCCAACTCAGAAAGGGTCATGATGATTGAACAAAGAGAAGGACGAAGATAAAACGAAGACAGGATTAATTAACAATGGGAAACAGATGAGGAAGGAGACACAGGTGAATATAATCAAGACAATCAAGCTTACAAAGGAAGTAAAAACAAGACACCAAAGAAAGCAAAGTTTCAAAGTAAAACAGGAAACATCCCAAAAGACATGTACTAAGCACAGAGGAGAAGATTCTCGCTAAACATGATAAAGAAGGAACAACTAAAATATGAAATAGAATCAGAACAAAAAACATCCATTTTCTACCACTTATCAAGGTCCAGGCTGCAGGGGCTGCTGTCTACGAAGAGATGCCAAGACCTCCCTCTCCCCTGCCACGTCCTCAAGCTCTTCTAGTCATACACAAAGGTGTTCCCAAGCCAGTTGATCTCTCCAATATGTCAGCCCAGCCCAGGTTCTCCTCCCAGCTGAACATGCTTGGTGTACCTCGGCTAGGAAACGTTTACCTAGACTTGCTTTTTTGGATGTGGATGAGCAGCAGCTCTTTTTTAATTTAAAAAAAAAAAGGAAATTCGGCTGAACTCATCTGTTTCCAATTAGAAGAAAAACACAATGTTCAACTGGTCATTGAAATTCCAGATTACTGACTGTAAATTAATTGTGCCTAACAAGTAACTATAGGATTTTTTTTTTTTTTTCATTCATACCTATGAGATAAGTAAGAAAGAAACCGGTTTTGGTAACCTTTCACTGTTGATTAACATAGTCTCTTAAATTCTCATCAAATATTTGGTATTAAAAGTCTTTAACTAGAAACTACAAGTATGAAATACATGAAAAACATACTGGTGTAAATGTTCTTCACAACTGAAACAAATTGATGGAACTGACTGAGAATTAGATGTCATATAGCAAGTGAGAGGTATTTTCTAATAGTTCACGGACAGCATAATTATATCGCTCACCTCTGAAGATTACAAAGCTATTATACTGGCCAGCTGCCTGGGGGACAGTGTTAATCTGCTCTATAAAAATACAATCGGGATCAGAATGTTTAATTAGTAATGAGCCATGTGAGAGAAAACACATTTACACCCATAGATCACAAAGCAGGACGAATCACTGTTTCAGAGTCGCTGTTACCAGGATGAACAGAGAGAGAGAGAGAGAGAGAGGGAGAGAGACTGGTGTAAGATTCAGGAGGAGGCAAACAGGAAGGACTGTGGAGACGTGGATCATGTTGCAGCCATTACTGCCTCAGAATATAGATGCACAAAGTAAGTGAAAAGTAATTCACGGCAATGCCACACTCACACTCATGACTCATAAATTTAGAAAGCACTCAACAGACACAAGTTATTTGTGTTTACAAATCGGGATGATTGACACTCTGTGTGTGTGTGTGTGGGTGTGTGTGTTGCTTCTAAATGATTAAACACCTGCACATTTAAAATATAGTGCCATCCAGAGCAGACTAACTGGAAACCATTACCAAAACACTCAGCAGAAGAGATAGGGGAAACGTGAAGTCGAAGCCAAGGAATGTGCTGTGTGTGATGTAAAGTGATATGATGTCATCACGTGGTTTTTTTAAAGGAAGAAAAAGAAGCTTCTGAGCTGCAGTCATTCCCCGCTCTTTCTCTCTGCTTTGATCACTGCTGCTCTCGCTGCTTCTTGCTGCATCCGTCATTCCCCTCCATCCCTGCACAGAGCTGTTGCCATAGCGATGGGTTGCCAGGTTTCAGACTGTGAGGCTGAATGGGTTAATTAGAAGGCGGAGCATTTGCTGCACTCCAGATGGTAGTAAGCCCTCCTTCACCACAGGTCTCCAGGGACCTCCCTTGAAAGAGAAAGCCTCTCCTCTTTTTAGTATTCAGCCCCATCGCCGCGTCACCTCAGGAACTGCATTTCTGACCCCGTAACAATGTCGGATTTTGCAAAGTGTGAAAGGAAAGCTGGGCTCTCATCTTTGGATCTGCTCTACTGAGAAAGGCTCATATGAGATGTTTTCATTAA